>BPLR01009161.1:0-161908 GCA_021605095.1 Caerostris extrusa
ATGTGTATTTCTTTTCTAATATTTAAAATTCATAAATAATTTGAATTAACAAATAAAATTTAAGATAAATCTATTAAAAATATTTAATTTTCTAGTGATAAAAAAGTATCCTGGCTGATTTTTTACAGCGCTGAACTTGAATCAGGCTTAAGGTGTATTTGTTGCAAGAGTTTCTGGTTATCTTATTTTATTATAAACCCAAAACTTGAGAATGTGATAGGAGTGGTCTCTGATAAATCACCCATTGAAGCTAGTGATTCAAATGGGGGCTCTTAACCAAAGATATAAATTGAACTAGAGACGATTTACATCTCTAAAATGTCGCATGAGGTACTCATATCTCAAACTTAATATATCTGATGTTATAAATGTATTCATTTAGAATCTGACACTCACAGGTTGTCTGTATTAGGGATTATTCCTTTACCTTAGTCATTAACTGTTGCCTCCTCATTTTACAGCCTTCAATTTAACCGAAATAATGATAAAGTGTTATGTTTAAATGTAAAGAAATATCTGTTCATTATTAACCGTAAATAGCATTCAACTATGAGTAACAGATCTTTGATTCTCTAGAAATACTAGAGGATCTATTTATAGGAGAAAAGGAGATGTGCATCTGTCTATATGATTGGGAAATTAATTTATTTTTGAATTTGCTATTTCAGAAACATTTGAAAACTTCTTTAAATAAATTTTTGACCTTAATATGAATATTGTATTATTTAATGCAATTGAGATTCTTCTCATTGGTTGATAATTATAATGTATATTTCTATTAAATGAAGGGCATTTTAATACAATACCTGCTACAATCGTAACTTTCATCTTCAAATATAAATTATTTTTGACATTTTATCTCATTTTGCATAGGCAACATTTTAGTTACAGCAAAATTTAAAAATTCTGAAAATATTTAAATGTTTTTTCATATTGTTGAAAATCTACCAAATGAAAATTTTCATATTAAGGCATACTAAATATATATTAATAGCCAAACACATCAAGGAAATGATTCTCTAAAGCACATTTGAATTACTTATTTTTGTCCACATTCCACTTTCAAATTAACCAAGTAATAACTATATAGATTAATTTTTTTCTATTTTGTGTGTTTATAAATTATGCATTTTATCATGTTACACCGTTATATCTTTGCATATATTGAACAATTGAAAAAAAATCTCATGCATTGAACAAAGAAACCCTCATTGGCATTGAATACCGATAAGAGAAATGGATGATAGCTATTTAGACAGACGTTTGAACAATGGAAGGATAGATGGGACAGACAATCCAACCAGTCCAACTTTTTTTGAAAGGTGTCAAGACACTAAATATGTGGCACTGTATTACTTTAAGAGGCATGCTGTGTTCCTTGTGATCTGGTTTTTAAACCAAAGAAATGAGGTAATGAAGTTTTGTCGATTATTTCGTTGTTGAAGAAAGGTTTTGTAGAATTCAAATGAAGTTTTGAGATTAAAGTCATGCAGCAAATGTCTTTAGAACTTTTGTAAAAAAGTTTATTTTCATTCCTTATTTCATGTAAATAAATTAAAACCGTATATTGCTTTGTATTAAGACAGAAGCTAATAGGAGCTATTTATTTTTCTTATTCTTACATAGATAATAAAACCAAAAATGTTGTAGTTCTTAAAAGTTATTCACACAATTTAAATAAATATGAAATATTATGACTTCCACAAGCTACCTTAAAATGACGAAGCTTTATATTTTTTTGCTGGTGTGATGAACAAAGAGGCTTTATTACGGTTGTGAGTCTATGTAAATCTGGCACTTACAATAAAACTTTATAATGGGAGACTATATACGTTATCATCAATGAATACTGAATGCCTGGCCGACTGTCAGAGAAAATATTGCGTTTATAATAATGAATTGACAAAACGAAGAATTAACACTCTTAGCAGTGTTACTCGACATCGATGCTGGATTGCATTAGAGAAGGCTACTTTTAACACCATTTTTCGTAATAAATTCAAAAGTAATTATAACAATATTTAAATTCAAATTATAAAGTTAGGTTTTAATAAAATTTAATTACATTAAAAACAAAATTATGATTCATATTATCATGTAGGCTTGTGTAAATATTAACGTTACTACTAATTTAACTAAGTTTGAAGACAATTAGCTATCAACTCCCGTTGACAAAACGAAGAATAACGCTGGCATTAGCAGTGGTGCCGTGGTACTCGACATCGATGCTACATTGTGATAGGTGTAAGCTACTTTAACACCGGTTGAATTCAACTCTTTGGTTAGGGAAAGTTCTTTAGCAATCGATCTTAGTAGGTATTTAACATGATTTACAACCTTGACACTAGGTGGTGTTGATCGTAGAAACGAATTTTAAAACTAGTCTTAACGCAAAGGGTTTGATATTAACAACCGACTTTAACCCCTGTTAAAAAGTTCAACTATCCGTTATCGTTTCACCTCGGATTACAATAAAATTAATACTAGTTAAAATATATTCTGGCACGTTGAAGGGTAATTACAAATAAACCCACATAAGTTTACATGTTTATAATTAAAGCATTCTTATTGAACATTTCTGTCATTTAATAGTTCCTGTTTATTTATTTTTTTTGTTTATTTGTATTTTTTAATTGCTTTTGCTTAATGAAATTATAGATACATACTGCAGTGTATATTTCACAAATGAAATTGCTGTAATTGCTTAATGATATAATAGGTTGCGATGATATCATGTACGATATAATATTATATTATACACATATTTTTTGTTAATTCTAATTCATCAATTGTATTAATTTTTTTATCAACAAAACTTGTCAAAATAAAGACTTATTGTATAAACCAAGCAATAATAAATTTTTATAATAAATTTACAAAGAAATATTAGACAAAATAAATTTCTTCTGAAAAGTATGCTTTTAACCGAGAATATATTTTTAGGTGGTTCAATAGATTATGGATTTTTAATGCATAAATTTATGATTACCATCGTTACAGAAATGCATCTAAGAGAAAGTTATTAATATATAAGTATGAAAATTCCTGTATTTTAAAAAGATATATTTATTTAATTCAATCTTTTTTAAGCAATTTTAAAATCTTTATATAATTATAAATATATTTTTTATTTTATTAATTAATCAGTATATTAATTGTGATTAAAATTTTAATAGCGAACCTTTTCTAAATATAATATCTCTTTAAATATAAAATTTTATGAAAAGAAACTAAATCAAAATGCCAAAACTATTAGCCAATGCAAACAATGCATTCAATTAAAAAGTTTAATTTTCTGCAGATGCAAAAAAATAATGCAATTATTGGATACAAAAAATATAACGCAAAAATGTAACATTTCTCTTGGTAAGTTCAGAAAAATGATTACAATTCAAATTATTGCAATTGGCTGTATATAATTAACGTATATAGCTTAACTACACATTAAAAAATTAAGGAATGTTAAACTTAACAGTTAAAATTAATGGTTAATTTATTTTATATTAACGGTTAGCACTGTTAAATAAAAATTAATAGTTTTTCCTTTGTCTGTTATCAAGTATAGGAATTAATAGTATTCTCATGCTTAAATAATCTCATGCTATGTTTCCCATTTTTAATTTGGCGTAGCTCATTGCTTTTAAATTCGGATAAAAACATCCTTGGCAGTTGCTGTTATTTATACAGATCTTAAAAATATTTTTTTCACGATTTCTTTTGTAGTGCTATTTTTTATTTTTTTTTTTTTTGCTTTACTTGAACTCTGAATCTCTGTGAATAATCAATGATAAATGTATTTATTTCTCAGAACTAAAATGAAAATCAAGTGGAAAAATTTCTTTAAACATTTCACTTCTTTTCTTTACATAATATGGTAATTTTAGTGTGCAGAATGGGAAAAATGTATTTTTTAATATTTGCATCTCACAAGGCACACATAGAATTTTAATGCTCCATTTGCAGACGTATCTAACATCAATAAGGTAAAATTTATTTATTTTTCTTGTTTTTATCATCTCAGAATTTCTTTCATTTTTTAATACTAATTATATCAAATATGCTTGAAATAATCTGTATAGAAAGAAATTTCATGCCACTTGAATCTCGCGTATTAAAATAATAGTTTATTAATAATATGTATTTTCATGTGTTAGTATAGGAAAAAATATAAATATTTATAACTTGTAATAGAAAAGTTAGATGCATTATTTAAAAAATTCATATCTAAAAGAAAATTGATATCTGAATTATTATTTTGAGCTCTTGGTTAATTATTTAAATGCATTCAAATGAAATTTTCTTTGTGAACAATATGAATAATTGTTTATAAATAAAAATACAGTTAAGAATAAAGCAGTCATGGTTGGAGTGTATTATTCTAGTTTAAAATAAAGAAATAACATCACGCCCACTTGCTAATTTCATGACTTGTACTTAGAGAATTTTAAAAGTAACAGTATAAAATTAATTTCTATCCAAACTTAAAATTTTGTTTATGGGATTTGATTAAAAATAAATAAATATTGTAAATATTAGTAAAATAAATCCATAATAACCTTCTGCATGCATTTAGATATCATGAAAAAAATTATTCCTTAAAGTTCAATTTCATTAAAATTCAAAATAAATCTTTGAGTAATGTATACGATCTTTAAGAGAGTTAACAATCTTTTTTGACAATTTAGCAGATTTCTCCACGAAGGAACACAATTTAATAAATAGTACCTGTGGTCTCTTTATTAGTACACTTTTAATCCTCTGGTTCTCAAACTTTTGGCTTTTGCTACCTGCTTAATAAGGAAATATCTCTTAGCATTCCTTAACAAGGGGAAACTATTTCAAGCCCTAAATATTTTCCCATCATTAAATATCCTAGAAGTTTTATTATTTCATTCAATTTTTTTATTAGATGTTTGACATTTTAAATATTAACAAAATAATTTGTTACTCGTAGTGGACCTATATGTGGTATAAACATTTAACACACATTAATTCCTTGCAACAAAAGTGAGATAATTAATTTTCTCCAATTAATGTTAATGGGGTGGCTTATTTAAGATTTCTGAGTTAATAATAAATCTGAAAATTTATTTTTAGTTGTAATAAAAATTTGGTTTGGGTAATTCATTGATTGCTATCAAATAAAAACACCCAATCCCCCATAGATATGTTGTTGAGAAAAGATTTGTAATCCTTAATGTTTGAAAATTATGAAATTAAATTATTATAGAGTGATTATAATATTTTTTTTTTTAATTCATGATCTCATAAGTATCATATTTTTTATTTTTTAAATTATTTATCTAATTTTTATCTGCAAGAAATGAGAAATCCTTTCGAAATGTCTGGGATTTTCATCGAAATGTGAGAACTACCTAATTTTAATAATTACAGAATAATTAACATTAATTTTAAAATCCATGATCAATAAGTATCATATTTATTATTTTTTCAATTACTTATTTAGTTTTTAAACTGCTAGAGACGTGTGTCCCTTTAAAAACATCAGGGACTTTCTTTGGAATTTAAGAACTACGTGATTCTGAATTACACCTGTTATCGTAAAAATTCTGACATTTTTTCTTCATTCTGGTATAAACTTTTAGAAAAACAGAATTCATTACACTGTTTCCGTCAGACTAAAAATCTTTTATATTTTTAATAATTTTATTTGATCCTTTATCATTCTTATTAAAATGTTTAGTAAAACAGAATAATGTATAACATAATATCTTTAAAAATTATGATCATTTATATCTTGAATATTTATTTTTCTTGGATATTATTATTTAAATTCTAATAAATAACATGATATTACATGAGGCCTTTTTCAGAATGATGCGAATTAATGATTTTGTATTTGTACAAGCAAATTATTTTTCTTTTAATAATCACATAATACGAAATCAAAGAAAATAAAAATCTATTAAGTGTTATGTATTTTAAATTTGAACTCTAGAATAAAATGTACTTCTGTATACAATGATTAGTATTATTAATCGATACAGTATAAGAACTAATTTACAATCGAAGACATTTTCGTAGAATTATTATTTATATGAATTATTGATTCATGTTTTATTAACTAGCATATATAGACACAAGATTTCGAAAATTGTAGCATTTTTTTATTATAATAATGCATTGTTCAATTATTTTTATTTAAAGAATACTGTAATATTTGATAGAACAGTTTTCTTTCAAAATACTATATAGCTTTTTATTCAATTCCTTCTATTAGCTCACACTCTCCCTATATATATATCTTGTACAAATTTCCAATCGTTAATAAAATATTTTTATTCATCCACTCAAGTTCAAATATTTTTTTTTTTTGAACGTGTAGTGGATGACACTTGATGTTAATACAGTTTTTTCAAATATTAATTCAGTAATTAAATTTAATTCATTAATTTAATTTTTTTTTTTTAGATTTAAGTAGCATATATCTACCAATAGATGGCGCCAGTTAAACTTAAAAAAATAATTGAAAATTATTTATAAAGGACTTTCTGCAATATAGTGAAAAAAAGAAGGAATTTACTTTAAAATTTTTTTTTTTTTATATTACTTGTTTTTCAATTTAATTTACTCTAAATTATAGTTTATTCTTTATGATATTAAAGAATCGTTTTTACCTGATTTGTTTTCGTCGTTGATACCTGATACCTCTAGCAGTCATATTCAATTCTACACTCAAATAAGTCTTTTAATTGTGAACAAAAAGGATTTGGAAATATTTGCAAATGTAGAGTTTCTCTCTATTTGTTTGTTTACTACATAAATGTAGCGTAATTGGTTACATAATAGCAATTCCTTGGAAAATCATGATGGGATTGCTAATGATATCAAACTTACTCTCGAATTTTACTTTAACTACCTGAAATTGGATTATTATTTTATTTGTGATGGAAATAAACACTTTGATACACGGAAATCCTTTTACTTAATATAAGAAATAATTACAAATATTGATCTAAAGATAAAAATTAAAATAATAGAACCTTTCAGAAATTTCGAAGATAACATTATGTTTAATTAACGTTTGTTTCCTAGTATGAACTGGCACATTTTTCACATCTTAGTTTCTTACCTGTGGAATTCTGCATATTATATATAACTCTAATTAAAGTTTACAAAATTTTTTATTCTTTTTGATAAAAGAGAAAATTTATTATACTTCTATATTTTTAAACCATTTGTAAGCCATAACAAAATAATTCATTGTTGTATATATATATATATATATATATATATTTTCAAAAATTTTTGGGTATTTAAGTATTAACGATACCTTGGCGACAGACTTGACGGTTTTTAAGTGTCGCCAATCTTGCCAATCTAACTAACAGCTACAGATTTGCTGAGTTTTGACGCCATTTTGTAATGCTACGAAAATGCATATTTGGGATTTACCAGAAACAGAACAAGATGCAATTTTATTTTTCAGGTGCAAAATATTTTACCAAAACAACGAAAATGTCCCAATTCCCATGACATGACATGAAGTTTTGGAAATGCAATTTCAGTCGGTGTGCTTATCGTGTGGGACTTAGAAAAGACAACTGCTTTGAGGGAAGCAGAATTCCATTTTGTACAACTTTGAGATTCATATACTGCTGGTGCGAGGAGTTGACGTCGATTAAAACTTTTTGAAAGCGTTTTGATTTTAAATGAAGTGTTTTATATATTTTATTATTTGGAACAAAAATTTTGTGTCGATTGGCGCCACTTAAAAACCGCCAAATCTGTAGTTCCGGTTGGCGCGTGTGCTCTCTATTGGCGCAACTGTCGCCAAGGTATCGTTAATACGTAAGTACCAATTTTTGTTTTCAGTCTTTTATCTTGTTTGAGAAATTTTAGCTGAAAACTATTATTCTTATGTTATGATGATTCTCCTCTAATATTTTGAAGTAAAAAGAGTCAGTGTTAAATGAATAAGAAATTATCAAAAAAGAAAAATACCTTTGAGTCTATTTTGAATTTTTGGACTATTGATATGTTGTGTAATGCAGTGCTGGATTTATTTCTCCTTATATACAAAACTCAGGTTTTTAATTTTTTTATATAATTCATTTTACTCAAATAAGTATTACATTGAAATGTATAAAATACTATTTTTATATAATATTTAATTTTTAAAGAAACACACTTTTATAACTGTACGCAAATCAAATTTATATTTGCTTTTTTTCACAAAATGTTTTTTTTTTTTAATTTTAAAATATTCCTCACGTCAGTGTTCTTATAATAATCTCATGAAAATATATACGCTAATTCAGTGAATAGTAATAAACAAAATGTAGTATTGAATCTTTATATATACATTAGAAGCATTTCTACAAAAACTAACAGTGATTATTGTATGAAACTTCAGTAATTTTTTGTTTCAAAAATTAATATAAATATAATTTAAAATTTTGTAAAGTTTTTCTAAAAAAGAAATTGAGGATTTCATCAAAATATTAAAATATGAAATTAAGACCCGAGGAACATTTTAACTAATTTTAAAGAAATACATGCATAAAACAGAAAATTTCCCTTCACAATAAAATTAAGTATAGAAACTTTATTTTAATAAGTTTATATTAAAAAATCATTTCATATTAAAGAAAAATGCATTAAAAACTAAGAAACCTAAAATTAAAGTTTTGTGATTTCAAGGTTTAAAATGAAAATTTTACAACTTACTACAAATAGTCATAAAATTATTATCACAGTGCTATAAAATGTATAATATGAAGAAATGCAGATATTAAATTTTAAAGTACTAATAATGCCATAACAAAATAAACCGAATTTCCATGAAAATATCGCTTCGGTGTTTCTTCTTATATTATAAATACAAATTTATAGCAAATGTACGAAGCATATAAAATCAAGATGACAACCATAAAACAAATTTAAAGAAATATTTGTATTAATTCAGAAACTAAAAACATACTACTGTGTCTAAAAAGTAAGACCGATTTTCAGTTTAAAATTCCCGGGGCTTATGGAATTTCAATTTTTGTTTCTTTTTCAGATTGCTGGCACTGTCCTTGACATTTGTGTGAAATTTGGCATCAAAATATTCATTAGTGTTTAAGTTACGCTTCGCTTTGTGAGACGCTAAAAGTGATTCCGACGATTTGTGAAATGTCTGAATTAATTGATCAAAGAAATTACGTTAAATTTTGTTTGCGTAAACGTATAGAACGTTGCAGAAGGCCTTCGGTGAACATTCCTATTTCGGAAAAAATGTTTATAAGTGGTATAAACAGTTCAAAGAAGGCAGAGAACGCGTTGAAGACGAAGAGCCCTCTGGTCGACCGTCAACCTCAACAGACGATGCTCACGTCCAAAAATTAAAGATTTGGTGCTGGCAAACCGTCGATTTACAATAAAAGACCTTTCTGCTGATGTTGGATTTTCAAAAGGGTAGGTCAATTCCATTTTGGGCCTCAAACGCGTCAAATCTCGATTGGTACTGAAAACACTGAATGCGCCAGCTGACACTGCAGCGATTCTTCGTGATTTTTTCGCCAAAACTGAAACCCATATCATTCCACAACCACCGTATTCACACCGTGCGAGTTCTGTCTGTTCCCTAAACTCTAAAGATCAATCCGGGGTCACCGTTTTGAGTCGATTGAAGAGATTCAACGTGAATAGGCACGCGCTTTTAAGGCCATTCCTGCCGATGACTTTTTATCACGCATTGACGATTGGAAAAAAAAAAATTGGCATAAGTGCATTGTGTGCGGAGAGGATTACTTTGAAGGCGATGAAATAAATTTGGAAGAATAAATAAAAAGTTTTTGAAAAACATAATTGGTCTTACTTTTTTGGCACAGTAGTGTAAAGAGTAATATAATGTATGAAACATGATTACAAATCTAAAATGTTTTAAATTTTAATATTTTTCACGAATTACATGTATCTAAAACTCTAAATTATGATAAAATTCGTTATTCTCTCAAATGTGGAAATAATATATTTAAAAATATGCTAAGCAATTCCTTGACATAAGAAAAGTGATTTACATGTTCCAGATATTAATAATTTAGTATAATTTTTCGTAGTAATACAGTTTCATATAGTATCCTAATATGATACGATAGAATATATTTAATGAGATAGAATGAAGTCATTATCTACAAAGGTCTGTAAGGAAAACTTAAATAATCTTTAATACCTTATATGCAGAAAATATTCCCCTTATTAAATTCCTGTTGTCTTGAAACCCAAACACAATAATTCCTTTATGCATTTCTATAGCAACTATTGTAGTTGCCATTTGTAGAATTGTTTTCTGTGATATATTATTCTCTTTTACAGAATTATCATTCATCAATTTTTAAATGGTACTAGAAAATTCTGAATTAATTATTTTCCTTATATAACGGATGATCTAAATTAAATATTAAAGTTCTTTAGAAGGTTTTATGTGTGAAACATAAAAAAGTTAAAAATTATTACTAAAAAACCTGAGTAGCCTATCGGGCAGCTTTATATGTGAAACGGCAAGAATGTAAAAAGCAATTGCTAAAAAAGTGTAATGATCGTACAGGGAAATCTGTCCCAACAGGCTACTTTTAGCTACATAAAATGTAACAAGTCAGATATGTGAAACTGGAATCTTTCGCTCTTAAAAGAGAAGATTGAGAAGATGCTGTCTTTTAAGGAGAGACAGAGTATCAAATATATGTGCCACAAAAATTTCTACATCTGGTTGAATATCATTCACGACTTTACAATAAATAGGTATCTTTTATAGGAACATTTTAGAATTATTAGAAAAAAATATTTTACTAGATTTTTCAAGAGTTTTACTGCAACCATCCCTGCATCAGGAGGATGAAGCGTAATGGACTGACTGTTTTATTAAAAGTAAAGGTTAAACTATGAGTCAAGTTCAACAACTGATTCAATCGCGCAATCCCTATAATTACAGGATCGGTATAATATGGAAACACCTTTAGAACTATGATACACGAAGAGCGTTTCAGAATAAATATTATTCTTTATAAAAAAAGAGAAACCTGTATAGTATAGTATCACATGCCTATGATGTATCACATAAATATATGCAATAGTCTCTATAAACAGAGTCAAGACTTTTGTGAAGGTATGTTGCAAAGTTTTCTGTAATATAAAATCTAGTCAAATGTTATGACAGGTGGCTTCCATTCTTTCACGAAACTAGACATAATGGAGCAGAAAAACCTCATAATTGAGTGTCAGTTTTGGACTGCAGTAATAAGAAATAAGAAGTGTGTTAACAATGCAACAGCTCTTATAATCCAAATTCAGGATCTAAATTATTTGAAAGCACTCCTCCCCTTTATAAAACCCAAATTGCAAGCGATGACTTCCAACTTTTTCTACACTTAAAGTCTTGAGCTGTTTCTTAATATTTAGAATATAACGAAATGTTAAAATTTTTAGAGCTGAGCTGGTTGAATTATCAAAAGATGAAAGTTCATCCTCAAAAAGCTTGTCCTTCAGACACAAATTGCCCTTATAGGTATCAATGTTGATTGGTGATTACATTCAACATTGATCAGGATATTAATTTATATTGAATTTATTATTATTATTTCGTTTATTTTCGTAACCATCTAGATGTTTTGCATGAATTGTAAATAATATAAGGAACTTCTTTCAATTCAACTTGAAATTCGTTGAAAATTCCTATTGCAAAGAAACTGCTGTTACTATGAACTACGCTATAAAGGATTGTTGTATTCTGTGTTTCATGTATTGCTAGGTTTAATCAAATACCTGATGTGTTTAAATACACGCCAATAATTACATCAATTTCTCATACTTTATACAATTGTCTATCATTCGTTTTCATAATTTGATAGTATAATAAAAAAGTGCTGTGACAATATTTTTTGTAATTTTGAAATAAAAGTGATTATATTAGCTTTATTTTTTATTCTTTAAAACGTAATTACGAAATGTATTTAGATTTAAGTGATTTTTTAAAGTTCTAAAAGGGGAAAATAGAAAGGAAAAACGTCCTTATACACTATCTGGAAGAAAGTGACGGGACACCCCCTCGAAAAGTAGAAAAGTCGACAATACAGCTGACACATGCGCAATAATTGGTATCACGTGTCAGTCATATCCTATAAATACTTTGTGGAGTCGACTAGAGTTGTTTTTTGTCAAGATGCCGCCACGGGAAGAGTTGTCTGAGTTCGAGAAAGGTGTGTTGGTTGGATTGCATCTGGCCAAGGTGTCAATTAGGGGAGATATCCTGTCTCCGTAACTGCTCAAAATCAACTGTAGCACGTGTTGTGTGTCGCTATAAGACTGAGGGACACTGCCAGAACAAACCCCGAAGTGGACGACCTACAGTTCTCACCAGCAGGGACCGGCGGGTGCTCGGCAAGGAGATTCGAAGTAACCGTCAAACATCCATGGATAACATCGCTAATGAGTTTAGACAACAGGTGTGGCCGTTTCAACCAAGACTCTTCGTATCGAGGCCCATAAGTTTGGTTACACTGGACGTTCGGCGGCCCATAAGCCTTTGATTACGAAAACCAACAAGAAAGCGCGCCTTCGATGGGCCAAAGACCTTGTACTTGGACTCTGGATGACTGGAAACGCGCCCTTTGGAGTGACGAGTCACGATTTACCCTTTTCCGTTCCGATGGACGTGTTTGGGTAGGGCGTTTACCAGGGGAACGCCTTTTGCCCGAGTGTGTCGTCCCAACTGTAAAGTTTGGTGGAGGAGGATTGATGGTATGGGCCTGTTTCTCCTGGTATGGGGCTGGCCCACTGGTGAAGGTTGATGGTACAATGAATGCCGATAGATACTGTGATATTCTCGACAATCATGTCCTTCCTACCTTGTGGGCAACGTATGGTATGGATGATTGCTGGTATCAAGACGACAACGCAACATGCCATGTTGCAAGGAGGACTCTTGATTGGTATGTGAACAACAACGTTAAACGCATGGATGGCCGGCGCAGAGCCCTAATTTTAACCCAATTGAACATCTCTGGGACGAATTAAGTATGTTATGATATATATAAGGATTATATAATAGTGATAAATAGAGACCAATCGAAACTGTTCTGCCTATAGATCACTGGTCATGTGATCTATAGGCAGATTCGATGATGAGAATTCCCTAGTAAATAAAGTATAAATTCAAATAATTGTAAAAATATATTTTTTTTAAAATTGTGCCATCGTTATTAACTTTAAACCTTTTTAATTTTTCTATTCTTATAATATTTTATTCAATCTATATAATCCTATTATATATATATATATATATATATATATATATAATCCTATATATATATATATATATATATATATGTACATATATATTCGTGAACCAAATTTAAAATTGTATATGCTGTTTTTATTTCTATAATAAAATATTTATGCTTATTTTTTCATCTAAATTCTTTTTTTTTTTTTTTTTTTTAACATTACAAGTTACTTCTTTTTATCATTAGTTATTCATGGTGGTTATTCATTAAACACAAACAATTAAATATATTGTGCTGCATTTGTTAAAGGAAATATAATTATGAAATTTCTAATTAAATAATTCATCTGAACTTTCAAATATATAGCTGGACTCCACTGTCAAGAATTAAAAATGAAAAGTAAATTCAAGATACTTTTTTTTAAAAATAGATGTCATAAAAGAAAATTTCTACTTATGTATTCTGAGAATATTTCTTCGCGTATTTAATTAATAATATGTTATACCCAATATTATACTTCTTTTTCTACCTATGTATTGAATACACAAGAGACATTTAAAGGTAAACACGAACGATCTCAGAATATTTTTTTAATCTTAGTGTTTGCATATTTAAAAAAAAAAAAATTTCAATGTTTGTTCATTTATTTTTTAAAAATTATATTTTAGCATTTCGGTGGCAACAATTAGCACAGTGGATATTGATCATGAGAAATGATAAAAAAAAACATTTCAGTTATTCAATAAGAAATCTTAAATATTCACTTATTCTCATAATATCTATAAACCATTGCTAATTTTTAATAATCCTTTTCAAAGTTTTAAATCTCCAATTAAAATATTTGCAGCAACTTTTTTAAATATAAGATAAAAGTAATTATTAGAGAGTGATTTAATTTAAGACGTAGTAAATTTTAAATTCATGTCTCAACATTTTTTGTTTAAAAATATATTAAAAGAATATAAAAATGTATTTTAACAGGTAATAAAAAATAAATGTTAACTATATTAAATAATTGTACATTAGTAAAGTAATTATTACATATAATTTAATCAGGTAATGGATATGTGTTAAAATAAATAATTCTTACATTTATTTTGATATTCTAGTAATTAAAAAGTACACTAATTTTAAATCAGAAAAATATAAAATTTTCAATAGATCTTTAATTTTAATATATTTTATAAATATTTTATATTCATAGCTAAATGGAAACAAAATTGAGTTATATAAATATTCAATCATTTTTCAATCTCAAAAATTTGTCCATTATTTTAACTTTTATACTACTTATTTACTTATTTATTAATATTTATATTTACTTAAATTTAATTCTGTTCACAAGTTTTTAGAATTTATGACATAAAATCAATATTGTTTTCTGAAAATTATTAAAAATTAAATGATTATAAAGAAAAGCCATTATCACTCAATAATTTATTTTTCATATAAATGAAAAATATAATTTGGCACTCATCTTCATCCTCATGAACAATCTTTTTTTTTTCACTTGATATTCTGTGAGATTAAATTTAAATTGAGTTTTTAGCCTAAGGTTTCTAGATTACAGTGTTGCTATTCCCTGTTGAATTTTTTTTCTCAATGCAAAGATGTGTGAGTGGAATTTTCTTTAAATTGAATTTTCTGCATCATTATTCCTGGACTGGATTCAATATATTGGAATTGTCATTTCAACTTTCAGAATTCGTAGATATATAGGAAACACAAGCAACCATGGCATGTGCGAGTGAAAAATGATAAATGATTTTGTCCAACCTATTTCTCAATATTTCTCAGTTTTTCTTCAAAAGTTTAAAAACTCGAAAGTTTGTTTTTAGGTAAGTCTCTCTATAAAAATGTAAGTATAACTAAATATTTAATATTTTTTTTTTTAATAAAAAAATTAATTTTGTGTGATTTATATTTTGTATTGTATTTACAAATATTTTTCTTTTGTACTAAATACAGAATTGAAAGCATGATGCAAAAGAATACTAGTATTAATAAAAATCAGTGATTTCGTTCATTTTATACTTGATAAAAATAATTTGCAAATATTATAATGCAAAAATATTTTTATTTACTATATTTAATATATTATATTTAAATACAATCGCAATACAGCTTTTGAAACTGAAATTCAAATGTTAAAAATTTTCAAAACTATCATAATAAAAAATATCGTCAATATTTTAAATATAATATTTCGAAGCATTCTATTTATTTATTATCTTTTAACAGTTATATTAAAATAGTCAATTGAAATTTAGTACTAGCATATGGTTAGGCATTAATGCATTTTATATTCATATAGAATTAAAATATATATGTTACTTTTTAAACAACTAAATAAACAACTTAAAATAAATGAACTATAAATCATTATTTACTTTAAATAATTCCTTTAATTTTTTTAACCATTTTTTGCATCATATTTATAAAATATTTGCTTATGCATAAATAACTTGCATCTATTTCACTATTGCCTTTTTTATAACATTTCTTTAAATAGATATTTAAGATAAATAATTTCTATTAATAATATTATTTAATAATATATACCTTCATAAGTAAAAACTTTAAATTTTGTACTTTCAATTCGTAGATTTTAATAGAGATATTCAAAAGAAATTTAGTTTTCATATAATCTATAAATTCTTTAAATTATTAAATAATATTTATTTTATAAATTATCTAATTTTTATCAGCAATATGCATTTATAAATAAAAGACAGAAATTCATTTTCAATTAAAAATGTAAATAATTTTAATAAAATATTTTGAAACAATGAAATGTAATTTATATAGAATCTTACAGCTTTATTTTTTAAAATTAAAGATATTATATAAAAATTGAAATATGTGTATTGCAAAATGTAATTGTTAAACAAAATCAGTTAAACTCCATGGCTTTTCATTATTAATAATAATATAATTTAATAATATATATCTTCATAAGTAAAAATTTTAAATTTTGTACTTTCAATTCTTTAGATTTTAATCATCAAATTTTTTATTTTTAATATGCCTTTATAAATAAAAAATAGAAGTTCATTTTCAATTAAAAATATCAGTAATTTTAGTAAAACATTTTAAAACAATGAAATATACTTTTATATAGAATCTTATAGTTTTAATTGTTTAAATAAAAGATCATAGATAAAAATTAAAGTAGAATATGCATTACAAAATATAATTGATAAACAAAATCAGTTAAAATTTCATTAAAGTCTGATGTAGTATTAATTCTTACAATTTTACACAATATTTTTAAAAATTAAATAATTTTCTAATATAATAATAGATAAACAAGGAGATAAGTTTTAAGTGAACTCCGTTGATAAAAAAAAGTACTCACTCTCTCTCAATAAAGAAACAAGGAGTAACTGATAAAATTATAGAAGATTAAAAAGTTAATTAATAGTTGCCTAGTTTAATGGCTTATAAAATTAATATAGAATATGTATTACAAAATATAATTGTTAAACAAAATCAGTTAAACTTCAGTGCTTTTAATTAAAATCTGATGCAGTATTAATTCTTATAACTGTATACAATATTTTTAAAAATTAAATAATTTTCTGATATAAATAAACAAAGAAATAAGTTTAATTGAGGTCCGTTGATAAAAAAAAAGTACTCACTCCCCTCAATAAAAAGAAACAAGGAGTAGATGATAAAATTATAAAAGATTAAAAAGTTAGTTAATAGTTACTTAGTTTAAATAGAATAAGTTACTTAGTTTAAATAATAAAATAGAATACGTATTACAAAATATAATTGCTAATCAAAATCAGTTAAACTACATTGCTTTTCATTATTAATAATATATATCTTCATAAGTAAATATTTTAAATTTTGTACTTTCAATTCTCTAGATTTTAATAGAGATATTCAAAAGAAATTTAGTTTTCATATAATCTATAAATTATCTAAATTATTAAATAATAAATATTTTACAAATTGTAGAATATTTTTATCTTTAATTAACTTTATAAATAAAAAAATGGAGGTTCATTTTCAATTAAAAATGTAGTAAATTATTTTAAAACAATATAATATAATTTATATAGAATCTTACAGCTTTTTTTTTTTTTAATTAAAGATCATCTATAAAATATAAAATATATGCATTGCTAAATATAATTGTTAAACAAAATCAGTTAAACTCCAATGCTTTTAATTGAAGTAGTATTAATTCTTATAATTGTATACAATATTTTTAAAATTTAAATAATTTTCTGATATAAATAAGCAAAGCAATAAGTTTATTTGAACTCCGTTGATAAAAAAGTACTCACTCCTCCCGATAAAGCAACAAGGAGTAGCTGATGGTCAGCGAACAGTGTTGAAAGGTGCAGTTGGAATTCAGAAACCTCGGTCAGAGATTCTCTTGCAAGTGAATCAGTGCTTCGAAAACTGTTCCGGAAAAGTATTTTATCCCGTCTCTCAGGCTATGTGATTGGTTCGTACGCACTGGCCACTCAACCAATGGGAAGGACGCACAGGTGGTGACGTTATTGTGGGGGAGAACACCGCCTTCAGTGTTTCTTTAATCCTCTTCAACATTCTTTATTTTTTATTTGAAATGCACTGCTTTTAAGATGGACTAGTTTCTAAACAGCCATGATGATAAGAATAGTTAAATGAGAGAGGTATTCAAAACTTTCATTTCAACAAGTTTTGGGTTTTCTTGCATGTTGAAATATGAATCAATATCTTTATCTTAGTTTTTTGTTGGAAAAAAAGTATAAATCATGTTATAGTATCTATCTGAGTGTAGAGTTTAAAGAGAAAAACTAGGTTAGAAGAGATGTAAATAAATTTTTTTTAGCCCACATATATATTTCTAACCCAGTACATATATGTTTTTTCTAGCATTCATTACACATCATATTTCAAAGATGTTGAAACTTTTATGTAAAAACAGACATTATAACCCAAATCTATATCTGTATAGTTTAAATTTCACCTACAAGCGCAAATAAGCTCATACATGTAGAAGTTGAAAATGATGCTTTAGAAGAACAGTCATGTGCCTTTTCTCGTTCTATACATTATTTTTACTTAGTATTATTCAAATAATACAGTAGGATTTATTTATTAATTTAGCTACCAAAGTTAAAGTCTCAAACTGTGAGTAGTTAAAATAATTAAATTTTCACTTTAAACCCATATATATATATATATTTCTAATTCATTACATATATGTTTTTTTCTAGCATTTATTACACAACATATTTCAAAAGTGTTGAAAAATTTATGTAAAAACAGACATTATAACATAAATCTGTATCTGTATAGTTTAAATTTCACCTACAAGCACAAATAAGTTCATACATGTAGTTGAAAAATGATGCTTTAGAAGTACGGTCCTGTGTCTTTCTCGTTCTATACATTACTTTACTCAGCATTATTCAAATAGTACAATAGGATTTATTTATTATATTAACTAATAGCTATTAAAGTTAAAATATCATATTGGGAGCAGTTAAAATAATTAAATTTGAATTTTAAACTAGTCTAAAGACCGTGAAAAAATAATTAGTTAATTTGTCTTCATTTCCACTCTAAAACTGCACATAATGAATGGTTAGAGTTAGAGTTTCTATTAGATATAATTGGCCAGGGATGGCATAAGTAAACTGCATTAATACAATATTAGTAAAACAAGGAAAACAACTCAGGTTTATATTATTTGGTAAGACATTTAAATAATTTTTAGTAACGCAGTGAACAAGTTAATTTTTCAGTAAGGCATTTAAATATTTTTTTAAGAAATTTTAATAATAGATGCGAAAACAAGAATAGGTTCATTTTTTTATGATTATATCTTTTAAAGTGGGCCTGATGGCCGAATGGCTAGCCCTCTGGCGTTCGGTACCAAGGTATCGGGTTCAAATCCCGGCTTTGCTCATGGTTGTTTGTAGTGGTTCGGAATCCACTTTAAGCCGTAGGTCCCGGTCCTAATAGGATCGTAGAGCGCTGCGGGGCTATTGTTATTCCGCTTCCGTGGCTTACCATCAAGTTACACGGGCCCCCTGCGTAATGCAAAGTGAGTAACATCGGTGCAGCCCTTATGGCGAAAATCACGGTCTATTTGCCCGCTGCATTAGAAGAAGAAAAATCTTTTAAAGTGGTATTTTAAATAAATAACCTTTTCAATAATAAATTTTAAATAATAATTTTTCTGCCAATTTAATAATAATTTGTATTAATGTTTTTAATGCAAATTACCAAGATATGTGTATATTAAATTGTAAACAAAAATCTGGAAAAAGTAATAATAAAAGTAAAATATAAATGTAATATAAAACTATGCAGTTATTTATTTCTAATTACAAATCTAAAATACAATCGTATTTATATGCAATTTTAATTTTAAAATGTTGCTTATAACTGTTTTTAATGCATATCATAATTGAATTATTCATAAAGTATTATATTTGAAATATTATTAGTTTAATAGTTAGCTTAAACTTTTAAACTATTATTAATATAACTGTCTTAAGAAAAAGTTTCAAAAATAGTGTGAAATAAAATACTTTATCTAATCTCAAATTTTCTTCATAAAATCTTATTTTTAGATGTATTTCTTATTAATTTTTCCCTTTAAATCTAGCGTTGAATTTATCAATTTCGTCTGATTTTCTTTTCTTTATCTTTTGTATTTTCTTTGTCGATTTTGAAGTGGAATTAATTTAAAATGAGTAGAATTTGAGATTGAATGAATTTGAGATTTTTAAATATTTTTTACTGTTTCTATAAAATGCAACTCTTTTCTTATTTAAAAAAATAATTAATATATTGAATATATTTCTTATTATATTTTTGCATTTAAATTGTATCTTTAAACTTCGTTTAACTTCTAAGATTTCTTGAATATAATTATGAATACCTGTCTTTTTTTATGTTATTAAGAGAGTATTTTTTTATCTGAGAATATAAATATATAGAATATTTTTTGTACGTAAGAAAGATCATCAACCATAAAAACTGTAATGGGTATTCGTTTTATTTCATCTAATATAGTTTTAATGGTTAATACTACAGAAAATTGGAAGAATATACACTCAAGAGCCAAAACATTATGACCACCTGTCAATAACGAGTTGGCCCACCTTTGGCGAGCAACACAGCTTCAACCAGCCTTGGCATGGATTAATACCACCACTTAATACCAGTTAAATACCACTTCCACCTGATCACGTGCCTTCCACGTCATCCAGGCGAGTTCATTGCAAAATGTAGGGGTGGTTATAATGTTTTGGCTCTTGAGTGTAAGTACTAGAGCTAAAATATTCATTTGTTTGTTTATTTATTCTACTTTTCAAAATTGATTTATTGTTGAGATTTATTATAATAATGAAAAAATAAATAATATAATTATAAAATTTTATTTTTATATTTATTATTATTATTTTTTAGAATTATTATTATTAAAATATTTATTATTATTTTTTATTAAATATTTTTATAATAAAATTATAAAAATAATAATAATTATAAAAAATTAATTTTTTTAATTTATATAAATAAAAAAAATATTAATGATTTTTATTATTTAATAACAAACATTTATTAAATATAAAAAAAACTTTCCAAAAATAATAAAAAGATTTATTAATAATAATAAAAAAATATTATTGCCCATTTATTATAATTCAGAATTGTTTTAATTTTCAAATGTCACTTTAATTTAAAAAATTTTCTCAAGCGTGGAAGTTACTTTACAGAACTAAAATTATTTAAATAAAAATATAAAATAATTTCAAACGAGACATACACACGAGTCTTTTAAAAGACCAAATTAAAGATGAAAATATAGAAACATGAAGAAAATATTTTTGTCATTTTCGAAAAGATACAAATTATTAAAATATTTTTTAAATATTGTATCATTTGAAGCAACTAGATTGGATTGAATTTCAAATTAGTTCTTTAGAGAACAAATTGTAACGAAACATTTGAATGAATTACAAATTTTTTTTATCACACTTTTATTTTAATTGTAAGATTCTCAGTAATGATTCAGATTTCTAGTTTCGAAAATAAAATAAAAAAACATGACAAACTCACTTGTGTCTTTATTATTCTTAAAACAAAGGTAGCTTTATAAAAACTCCCTAGTTTGTCTTGAAACAATTGATTTGTTGCAACAATTGGTTGAGTCGTTAGTATTGACTAAAGTGAATAAGATAATTATTTTTTAAGTAATATATAATTATGAGTTACATTAAATTAATCGATAAAAATATGTTGCTTTTAAACAATAACTTAAAATTAAAATTTAAAGAAGGATCCTTTGAAAAAAAAAATGTTATGTAAAATAAATATTTAAAATGAGATTTAACAACTTTATTTCCTATCTAAGCAACTTATTACATCATAAATTTTTTAACGTAAAATTTATTTAAAAATCATTCTCATGTTATAATCAAAATTGATATCTATTTTAGGTAGATAAAAGCGTGATTCGTGGTTTGGTTGCCCAAATGTTTCTGCTTTTAATAATGGGTAGATAAAACTTTGGAAAACAGAAAAGATTTGTTAGTGACTGACAAATTGTCTCGTATACGCCTAGAATATATGCCGTGAATTTTTATTTTTTTTTTCTTCCTAAAGATATGAAACAAGAAAAAATCATTCTTAAAGTTCACCAAAAAGGATGATTTTTTAAATTTTATCCTCAGATCAAAAATAAATAAAATTTTTGCTATATGTTTTCTATATTTCTCAGCAATTTATATTTTATAAGAGAAAATGATTAACCAAAATGGAATAATTCTTGCCAATTAATGTAACGAAATACTATATATTGCTAAAAATTTTTAATGAAATCTTTTAATGCCACTAAATTTAATTTTAGAACATTATTTAAATAATATCACTAAATCAAATTTTGATTCAATTATTTAATTTATTATTTTATGTAAATCATTATATTACAATTACAGTTAGATTATACAATCATTATTTTAAGTTATAATACTGAAGTTTTAATGTATTTTGGGTCAATAAATGAAGCAAACAATTTGTTAGATGTGATAATATTTTACCACAAATATTGAAAAGATATTAAAAAATAATTTTAGCATGAATGACATAAATAACTTGATTTAAAAATCATTAAAGAAGAAAAATTAAAATTTGCGATTTTACATAAATATGTTTGCTTTGTTAATAATCCATGTTTATTTAAAAATCTATCTTTGGAAATATTTTTAAGAATTTAAAAGTTTATGTTCTAAAAGTACTATTTAAATATCGATAAACTACAGAAAATAAATTAAAAGTATATATAATTTTATTCTGTGCATGAAATTTTGAAAATATTAAACTTAATTGAAAAAAAACTTGCATTTCAAATACGTATCGATATTGGGATTAATTTAATTTCAAATATTCTGATTTGTAACTATATTCTTGTCTATCATTATGTATCGATATTGTTTATCGTGAATAGCTGACTAAGCTTATAGTTTCTAAAATGATTTTACTCAATTATCTGGTTATTACGATGTTGTTCTTTGTCTTAGCCCAATAAAAATTTTTACATCTATGTATCTTTTACATATTATAATGACACACAAACTACTGATTTATAGACGATGTGTGTGGTTCTAGGTATTCATCAAAAACAACACCTTTTGTATTTGATTGTAAAATCTTTTAACAATTTTCTGTAGGAATTCAAAATAATTTTATTTTAGTTCTTCATTGTATATCAGTATTAAAACATGAAGATTAAATATATTCAGAAAAAGAGTATTGTTGCTCTGCAGTGCAAAAGTTCAATTTATCTCCCTATCAATTACTTAGAAATATCTTAAAATCGAATTTTCACTAACTTGTTATTATCAAAAGAGAAATGATAAGAATGGCTCACGGAATATATAAATGTATAGATCCCCAGCAAAAAGATTAAATTTCGTTAAACGTGTTTTGGAAAATGTATCAACTCGAAAACAAGAAATGAAACTGTTGATTTAATTTAATTTTGAAAGAGATGCGTTTATTTAGGATTATACGAGAATTTAGGATTATGCTAAAAAATATATTACAATTCAAAGTGAAATTAAAGACAAAGGGAAAAAATTGCATATCCATGATATAATATATGAATCTTTATAAATATATTACGAAACGGAATAATTTAATATATTATTTTAAGAGATTATAATTTTAAATAAATATACACAGCACAAATTTGTAAGTAAAACTCTTATTAAAGATATTTTTAAATATTTTTTAAGAAATAAATATTGTGACTTTTTGTATCTTTATTTCAATATCTTAAGCCAATACAAACGAATAGGTTTCATTTTCAATTAGGTCTTTTACAAATATATGCAATATTTAATAAAATAACATTAATATTCACAAAATTAAAATATTACTATTCTGGTTCGTAGAATTTATTATTTTACATATTTTTACATGATTTTTCACAACATGAATTAATGAGCTTTATAGCATATTAGTAAAAGAAACTTTTCATATTTAACTAAATATTTATAAACGCTCAACAAATTGTTGAATATATTAAAATTTAGTTTACTTTAAATACAGTTTTGCTAGTATCTTTATATTTTGAATTATATTTTTGTCAATGGAGATAAAACAGCAACAAAAAAATCTCTTGTATCATAATTATTTATAAATTTAAAAACAGATATAAATTTTGCATATTTTTCAATTCCTATTATTAGTTCACATTCTCCTATATATATCTTGTCCAAATTTTGAATCGTTAATAAATATTTTTTATTCATCCACTCAAGTTCAAATACATTTTTTAACTTGTAGTGGATGACAATTGATGGTAATACAGTTTTTTCAAATATTAATTCATTAATTAAATTTAATTAATTAATTTTAGTTTTTTTAGATTGAAGTTGTGTATCTACCAATAGATGGCGCCAGATGTAAGAGGAAAACTTTATTTGTAAAGGACTTCTGCAATATAGTGAAAAAGCAGGAATTGACTTTAAAATTTTTTGTTATATTACTTGTTATATTATGCACTTAGATTATATTATATACATTTAGTTTATACACTTAGATTAGTTATATACATTTAGATATATTTCTATGAAAAACGGTCTATTTGGTACCCTGAATTTTAAAAATTATATTAGGCCTTTTTGCTAATTTAAATTATTGCCATAATTAATAATTATTTAGAAGAATTTCGGTTTAAGATAATTTATATTTGCCAAAACAATGCGAAAAATAATTAATAAAAACAAAACAGTTTTTGCTTATCTTTCCAACAGAACATTCTGGGCATTTCACAAAACAAAAATCATCTTGCACAAATATATTATTTTGAAGTTTCAAAATATTAATTGTAATATTTAAATAAATATTAGAAAAATATAAGAACAATTGCAAATATAAATTAGATACTTAATAAAATTGTTAAATATCTGAAAGAAATTTCCTCATATATTTTCAGAAATTGTGGTTATAGAATCTATGGCATATATAATTTTTGTCTACGACCAGTTGTTTTCCATCAATCCATGAGACACTACTCATTTCAATCACCATCAGGTAAACTTGCAAAAATGCATATAATTCAGACACACACTATATATTAATTATATAGGAAGTTATTAATATGTAAAATATTTTTTAAATAATTTTCATACTTTTTATACAGATATTTTCTTTTTTAAACAAAAATCCTTTAAATTGAAGATTTTTAATTACTTAAATAATTTCCTTTCTTTTCACGAATATTTCATATTACATTCTGATGAATAAAAATATATAATTTTTAGACAAAAAATTATTTTTAACATATATGTTTCTTTAAAATGTTTTTTGTAAAATTGTGTATTGATATTTTTATTTCTGATTATTAGAATTCAATATAATTATGTTTTAGAAACAGAAACGGACGTACCTATTTCGGAGTACCTATGGGGTAAATATATCCCGAAAATCTCCACATAATCACCAGCATAATTAAATTTACATTATTGAAATTACATCATGAATTTAGACAAAAAAAAAAAAAGAAGATTTTCGCTGTTATGTTAAAAATAAAAAGAAATAAGTAAGTTAAATTTAAGCAAAGTTACTCAGGTACAAATAGTAATCCGTAACACGTTTCCCCCGCGGAAGGTCAATGATTTAATGAAAAATAAAATAAATTAAATTAAGAATTTAAAATAAATACATTAGAAATGAAAACGTTAACTTCTTAAAAATTTTAGATATCATTTGAGAAAAAAAAAAAGATTACGATATGTGTTAGTTTTGCACATCGTAGCAATAAATGAAAATAAAAACTTAAGTTATCTATTAACCTAATAGTTTTGATACATGGAAATATGTAAATTTTATGAAATGGTGATTTTCAATCAATGAATGTTATTTTCAAGGATAGCACTTTTAAACAGGCGGTAACTTTAAGATTAATGAATAGTTTATAAGTCAGCAATGTTTTGTTAAAACAAAAAGCAGACTAAAGCAATTAACTAATGGTCATCAGAACGTATACAAATATATCGCTCTTAAATATACTAGGCAATTAATATGCATTCACTAGAATTTACATCATTAAAGCGAAGTGATTACTTACTATAATCATAAAAGTAATCAATTCGCTATAGTATGCAATGTAGTACTCACTCAAATGACAAACTAATATATTTAAATGCAAAACGAGGGAAAATCCCATTTCTAAAAACGTTTTCATGCTATTTCTTGTTTCAAAACAGATTAGGAATATTTATGTTACAGATATAAATTAAAAGTCATTTATTTACCTATTTTTCAATGCTTATAAATATAAATGTTTATTAAAAACTCAAAAACTCTACATTACAGATAACCTATATTACATAGTTTTATTAACTATATGTTATTAACTCTGTATTTTAACTATGCATTATTAACCATGAATATTAACTACGTATAGTATAATTTATTATATTATTAATTAAGGCCATGATAAATTTAAAGAAAGCCCAACAAATTTATTTATAAGAAAATAAATTTTTATTAGTTATGTAAAATTTAAATGTTTAGTTAAGTTATAATTAAATATGTCATCTTCATTCTGTGGACTTACATAATGTCAGAAAAAATTATCTTTGAAATTCTTAAAAATTATATTTTTAAATGTGTAAAAATATTTCCAAGATAAAATTAAAAACATTTTTATTGAAAGCCTCAATGATTCCATAAAATATTAATCTATCAGAAAAAAAAATCAATTATCCTTTAATCATATGAAGATTTTTAATTTATTTACTATTTGAAATATTTTGACATCAGAAAAAGGATTTTCTACGCCTAAAAGTTTCAAATTAAAATTATAAATTCATATTGTTTTATAAAAAAATAAAATACATTGTAAATAAAATTATTAATGAAGATTTCACTTTTGCCAAAATAATTAAATAATATAAATAACTTTTATTTTACAATAAGTTTTGTATAAAAAAAAAGTTTTGGTTAAACAAATAAATTAATTTCTCTTATTTTTAAATGAATTATTTAGGAATATCAGCATAATGAATATTTGCCTTCTTATAAATTAAGTTTCGAAAAAATTTAATAATATCATGTATGTTTCAATAACTTGGTTATTAATACTTCCCTAAAAATTATTTTATGAATCCTTTATTTTATTATGGACAGTGTTATGTATGATATCTTGCCTTTTTTAAAGTTATATTTTAAATGTATCATATATTGCTGGAAATACTTTTTAGTTAACAAATAGCTGTTTTTTCCTTTTGATTCTTTGCCATGAAAAAAAACATCTAATATTTGGCAAACATTCAAGATGATAAAAAAAAATTACAATCAGAAATAAAAAAAATTGAAAAATTCGAAATAAATTAAAAAATATATGAAGGAATTTTTTTTACATGACACTTACATAAATGCTTCGAAAACCCTCTTAGTTTAGATATTATCTAAATATTATAATATGAATAATTGTAATACTTGATCAAATTAAATATTCAATCTAATCTTAACTAAAATTAGAATCTTTTTATTCTTAGATTCATGTAAAAGATAAAAACAATAATATGCTAAAAATTAAATTATGTCTCTGATTTCAAAAAGGAACAATAATACATTCTATATTAGTATATTTTATTTTGAATTTTACATTTCTCGAAATGATTCATTTGATTAATATATTTTAAACGTTTCTTATTTACAGTTTTATCAACTTCAAAGACAACAGGAACATATGCTATCATAATTCATTGATCTGGAGTACAATTTTAAGCAATTTAGTATCATATTTGCCACCTTTTTTTAAATTGTTTCATAACATAACATAATTAAATGTTTGTAACCAAACAAAGCCTAAAAAAATTTCGTATTTTTCAATTACTACTATTAATTCACACTCTCCCTATATATATCTTGTTCAAATTTTCAATCGTTAATAAAATACATTTTATTCATCCATTCAAGTTCAAAATACATTTTTGAACTTGTAGTGGATGACACTTGATGTTAATACAGTTTTTTCAAATATTAATTCATTAATTAAATTTAATTAATTAATTTTAATTTATTTTAGATTTGAGTTGCATGTATCTACCAATAGATGGCGCCAGATGTAAGAGGAAAATTTCAACTTAAAAGTAGGAATTGACTTTAATTTTTTTTTTTTATATTACTTGTTTTAAATAACATAATTATTAATTTTAATGATTACTTCCTTCTCAATACATACTAATTTTCTTCTACATCACCCTCAGAAAGTTCTATTTTAAACTTACACTTATTCAGAAGTTCAGTAAAGCAACATTTTATGATTAATCCAAAAACTGAAATCTTACATTAAAAACATAAAATAATATCCTCACTTTCAAAAAAAAAAAAATTTTTCCCTAGGGAATTTTTTTTTGTTATCCTTAAGAATGTTCGGCTCTAAAGTATTCCAGCGTTTTCTGTTTTACTTTTGTAATATAAATATCCATACTAATGAAAAATTTTAATCATTTACATACAAGAAGAGGTGTATTTTGAAATTTAAAATGAAGTTACCTTACTTATTTCTTAATTTTCAAAGATACATTCTCCACTGACGAATCAACCAGGAATACATATAAAGTGTCATCTGTTCTTTTTAAAATCTCTTGGTATTTAAATAATAGAAGAAAAGTTATACCTATTTTCTAGAAGAAGAACAGAACGAAGAATTATTTGAAGTAATAAAAATATTTATGAATGTACAAAACACTTGTTTGCTTGAAATATTGTAATATAATTTTAAAGTAAAAAAAAAAAATAATGTACATCTTTGTATATCAATTTTTAAAATTATTTGTATTTAAATTTGTTACTGAAAAATTTTACAATAATGCAATTTTAAGTAATGTAGTTAAAATATAACTAAAATTGTTGTGTCTTATTTAATGGAATAATATTATTTAACAATGATGCAGGAA
Source organism: Caerostris extrusa (assembly GCA_021605095.1). Classification (NCBI taxonomy): domain Eukaryota; kingdom Metazoa; phylum Arthropoda; class Arachnida; order Araneae; family Araneidae; genus Caerostris; species Caerostris extrusa. The sequence continues at coordinate 28,664 of BPLR01009161.1, forward strand.
TATCCACTACTATTTCTTTTTATTGAAGAGCCGCGAAAAGAAAATACAATTAGTCTAGTAAAATTCATCATAATTTCTTTGAATTATACAAAGCAGTTTCACTTTATTAACGTAAAACTGTGCAAAATTTATCCTCCTGAGTTCTTTAAAAATAGATAGGTTCTACCGAAAGCTACAAAAACTGTAAATGTGGTTTGGTAGCAAGGAATGACTTCTGCAGGAAACATTTTTAAGTCAGTTTTGTATTGATTGTTCAGTTTTTTTTTTTTTAATATATTAGAATTTTATGCATGCATGAACTAAATTTTTTTCTCTTGTTCAAATAGGGAATATACATAAAAACTGTCTAAACATGTCACAAAAACTAAATGTTACAAATATTCCAAATTCTTCCAAAATATAGATTTCGAGAGTTGCAGTATTTTCGAATTTCAATCTGCAATGGTCTTAATCAAGATCTAATTAAAGGCTTTAATCATTCTTTAAATTTGCTATAAGTGCCATATTTAATTATTAATATAGAACACTATAGTTCAAAAAAATATTTTGTCTTTATACATGATTACACAATACTGAAAAGATTTTTAAAAAATCATTTTCAATAAATAACTGTATTTATATAAAATTGAAATTATTATTTATGTATGATATGTTAAAGTAAAAATAAATAATAATCTGAATATAATTTTCATCTAAACATTCTTCAAATTTTTATATCTGTAGTTTGTAACTAAACAATCAAAAATATTATTTTTTATATATAATTAGATTAAAAGTAACATCATCCTCAAAAGAATTATATTTGTTAAAAATTTTTAAATAAAATTTCAAGAATCTTGTTTTAAGATATAATGGATAATTAGTGAAAATTTATGATTTTCAACTTTAATTTATACATTTAATTTATTATTTAATTTATACAAATTTAAAATATAAGAGTCAATACAAGATTTTTTGATTTATACAACAATAATTTAACTTTAATTTAAACATTTTGAATTTAAATTTCCTCATTAAATAATACAAAAACAATTCGCTTTAAATTTTAAAAATTATTATTGTGTATTTAAAGCTCTTAATCTGATATTTCTAATATTTTCGATATTCTCACCATATTTCAAATCACTATATACATCTGTTAATATATTTAATAATAATAGAAAAATAATTTATTTATGTTGCAAACATCCTTTGTTCTGCTTAAACAGTTTTCTCATATTTGTTGGATGCATGAGAATCAACCTTTTGAAACTGAAACAATAGTTAGTTTCCAATAATTGGAAATAAAATCCTTCCATAAATGGTTTAGTAGGTGAAACATTTAGAAATAAAAAATGTTCTTATCTTCTTTATATTCTTTTCTAAATATCAATCACTACTGAATTGTTTCAAACAATTAATTATAATTAAGTATAAATGGACAATGAGAAGTACTAGTTTCAACATTAAAGAGCCATAAATGGAAACAAATATTTCAGTGTTTAAATCTTAATTTAATATTTGTACAATGAAATTATTATTTCATATGGTTTTTTAAATATATTTAAAATTTTAAATTTCCATAAAAAGAAAAGAATTATTTCATTCTTACAATCATAGGAAGATTCTTTGATAAATAATGTGCACCGTTCTTTTCCTTTACTTATTAACTTTTTCTAGTTCTTTGCAACAGAAATAGAATTAGTAAATAAAAATAATTATTATATATATATATATATCTGAAATATTTTCAGCACAACTGAAATGATATTTTTAAATGATAAATATTATTTTACCCAATTTTCCAGTTTTTCACAAACATCTAAATGACGTAATTATCTAGTATAATTATATATTATTTATTTATATTTCGTAGCAATTTAAAATATTATAATATAAATAACAATAATTATATTAAATTAATTACAATAATTAATAAATTAAATTTTTACAAATACTAATTACAGCTAGAAATGATGTAATAATTTCGAACACAATTTTCATTTGTTTGTTTTGTATAGGTGTCACAATTGTAAAAAAAGAGCAGCTTTTTATATGGGATTAATTATTTCAAAAAGAAAAATTATAAAATATATATATATATATTATGATTATAAAAATTTTATAGATTAAAAATTGATGTAATTACTTAGCTTAAGAAAACAAATATTAAAAATCTTTGCAACATTTTTATAAAACTTTATTTAACTAAAACAATTTCAACTAAATGAAGTTGACAATTTATTTTAAACATTAGGAAAATACATCTTAGATAGCTTTCAAATATTAATTTTTTAAACTTTTATTTTTATTTTTATGTGAGTAACAATCTTTGATTATTATAACTTATTAAGCATATTTAAATTGAGTTGTAAATATTTCTTAAATTAAGGAACATTTAGTGGATTCTTTTTACAATCTTTTATATATAAATTGTCACGGAATCAAACATGGAAATATAAAATTGCTGTAGAAAATTAGTGTTGAAGAAAATTTCAATAAATATTTCAAATATAATGAAATAATTTATTTTCAAAAGTACTTTATGCTTCTAAAGTTATGTAAAAAGTTTAATTATGAATATATGTATTTAATCAATCTTATAAATATTTTATTATTCTAAAAAATAACTGAATTGTTAACTGTGATACAATCAACATTTGTCAAATCAGTATACATAAGAATGTAAAATATTTAAACACTATAGCTATTGTCCTATAAATAATGTAATTTTAAAGATATATTAATACATAACGATATATATTTAACAGTAAAGTTGTTCATGTACGTTTTGATCCATACGTTTATACATTATTATTGAAATTCTATTAAGTAATTATTAACTTTTAGAAAAAATAATTATTTCTAATAAAAATAATTAAATATTTCTCAAGATAAAATAAATTGAAAGTAAAATAGGTGATATCATAAAATGAACTATTTGCTGAAGAACATCATTAATTAACTTATTTTATTAAATGAAATAAATCAATTTTTATTTTAATTAAATGAGAAACCTAAAAATGAATATACTTAAAACTTCAAATGAAATAAACTGATATAAAACTTTCAACTCATATTATTATTTGGGAATTAAATATATTACTTAAATTAAATATATTAAAAAAATATATTAAGAATTAAACAGTTTTTTAATTTGTAATAGTAATAGTTAATTAATAATTAATAAATTAGAATTAAATATATTAAAAAAATTTTGAAAAATAATTTTAGTTCTTCTTAACAATTAGTAGAAAAATTGATTTGATGCTAATCACACATAAATTATTTCAGTGTGTACTACTCAACAAAATTAAAAGTTTAAATTTCTGTTATAATAAATGATGAAACTAATTTATGAAGTGCAATAAGCAATTTAATTTCACTTCCCAGTTTGAGATTAAAAGCGATTAATGGATTCTGTTGCATATAAAAATTTGTATTAGTAGCACGTGTTTCACAATATATAACACGTAAGAAAAAGAATTATTACCTTCCGGGAAGATTCAGGCATAATTGCTCATCATTTTTGTGTCGTATAGCAGAAATCTTTTTTATGTACGCCAGAAAAAAATTCTGTCACATTAGGCCTTCTGAATTTTTAATCAATGGAGTGCATTTTTATGTCTTTTTCACGATAGATAAATATTTATTCAAAAATTAAGATTTTTAACTGCTTTTTCATGAAAAAATACGGTCTAGTTTAAGTTTTCTAAAAATTAAAACTTTTTTTTTCTTGAAAACCAAATTTTTTATAAAAGATACAGATTTTATCAAATATTCATCTAAATTATTAGATCCATACTCAGATATTTGATTATAACCTACACATATACTTCCTTTTACTAAAAATAGAATTCTGGGAAAATTCCAGAAACTAATTTTAACAATTTACTTTTTCGAGAAAGAAATTTAATGTATTTTTAAAAGAAAATCCTGCTTACCTTTCGAGAATATAATTGAAAACTTTTGATGATTACCAGATTTAAATTTCAAATATGTGAACGAATTTTAAACTCAAAATTTAAGATGAATTTAAAATTGCCTACCTTGCATTTTAAAACGAATCGTTTCTCTGAAAATTTTATTGTCTTAAGCGAAAAGGACAAAGGTTATTCAACAAGATATTAGATATATATAGTAAAATATTAAAAATACAATTACAGTTCAAATAATTTGAAAGTATAATTATAATAATTTAAAAATCTTTTCATGATAATATTGAGATAAATTATCAATTAGAAAATTACCAATGAGATTAAATGCATTGGAGTGTTCATATTATTTCTAAATATGAGGATTATATTTTATAACTTTTAATGCTAAATTTTATCTTACAATGATACGATTTCTAACGTTTTGAGATATCAGAACCTTTCTTGCACTAAGGTAGTCACCAAAATCTGTTTCCAAAATCAAAAAAAAATTCGTAGCCTTTGTTATAGAAAATTTGTGCAGTATATATTATTTTAATATGAGTTTAGTATTTTTAAAAGGAATTTAAAATTGTAATTGTTTAAATTAAATTTGTATTTTTTCATATATTATAGGTTTAATTTGCATAGTCAAGAGTTTTTCATTTTTATGAAATTAGAAATTAATTCAACTTATAGCTGTCAATTATATTCATAATAAAATATAATTAAACAAAAATACATTTTATTTAGTATGTCATAAAGATTTATATGTTAATTTAGAAATTATTCTTTTTTATTTTGTTTTTACTACAATTTCAAGCTATCATTGACAATGTGTCAACTTTCCTTTTTATTTATACTGATAATAAAACTAACATTATTTGAAAAACTCCAATTTCAGTATAACAAATGCTACTTATTGATGATATCTCATATTCTATCAAATCTTTTAAATCATTTTAAATGATATACTGTCAAAACAAAAAAAACGTAAAATCTTCAAGTTAATAATTGTTTAAAATAAATTATTTCTAAATAGTTTATACGTTATAAAATTTAAACACTATTTATTTTAGCAAATTAATAATAATAATAATAATAAATTAGGAAGAACGAACTTAAATACATAAAATACTAAAGCAAGAAGGCTTTCATTAATATTATCTAATTAAATTTTATACTTAGAATAACTTGAATATGAATCTCATTTTTTGAAATTCGTTTAAAAGACGCTTGCATAAAGCAACAGCATCTACAAAGCTGGAATTGCTTTTTCGCTTTTTGGTGTCGCTCAAAGTATTGATCTTTTCATTCGAAAACCTTTTTCTCTTCCAGTCTGCAGTCTCAACTGTTCGATTAAATAGCCGGGATGATACGTCCAAGAGACCAGGCGCCTCTTTGACTCTTACTGGGTCGGAGCCAAATCTAAGCGGAAGCTCCTTTACTGAACATCTCCTTCAAAAAGATGACTGATTTAAACCTTTTTGAGAATTGCCATGGTCTGTATTGAGGGAGATATATTGATAGAAGGGAAGATGTAGTTGGTAACGTTTTTGGATAATAAATTACCATGCATTAAACCATAATATTAAGCAAACTCTTATGCATTTAAGAGATGGCTTTAATTTAATTAAATTTGAAATGTATATTTTTTAATTTATACCGTTTTCTTTCCTAAAATTTATAGAAAACTATACTAATTTCTTTTGAAAGGTCTTATTTTAAAAAAATATAACAGGAAATTTAATTGAGTTTTCAGTTTTAGCAACGCTTTAATAAATTTTAGGAATCTTTTAAAATTTAATACATCAAATAAAAAAAAATTCAAATCATTATTCACTGTCTCTTTCAGGTTTTTATTTTTAATGATTCACTTTGCTTTAAGCACCAGTTATAAATAAATTTAATTTAAATAGGTTTACCAACTTATATTTCCATAAATTAAATTAAATAATTATTTATTAAGGTGTAGAAGGATAAAAAATATTCACACGTAAATCTCATTTTGTATTTAGAAATGTAAAAAGTAAAATATAATTAGCAATTTTAAAATAAATTTTAAAAAACCCAGAATGTTTCGAAAATTCATAGATAATTTTCAATTCTTCTTTATACGCAAAGAAATAAAACAGAAAATATTATTGTTAGACAATTATTTATTAAGAATTAGATAATTATTTATTAAAATTAAATAATTATTTAGTAAGTATTAGATAATTATTTATTAAGAATTAGATAATTTATTTATTAAGCATTAAATATTATTTATACAAAGATACAAATACAAATACAATACAATAGAGATATCACTTACAAATATAATACAATACAAATACAAGATATAAATACTCACACGTAAATTTCATTTGTATGGATAAATGTATCGAAATTAAGATTTAATTAACAATTTTAAATTATATTTAAAAAAACCCAAAAATGTTTGAAAATTTATAAATAATTTTCAATTCTCTTTCGCAGGAAATAAAACAAAAAATGATTTTTATAATATGCTCCAAAATATTTTCAACTTGATGCTACACGCAGGTGAGCATTATATTTCTATTATTATTTTTTTCTTTAAAAGATCATATACTAATTATGTTTTCAACGATAAGCACAGTTTAATCAATAATTGCACATAAGATATTTATTGTTGCATATAACTTAATTAGACAAAGAATAATATTATTTATAATTCTAAAGTTGAGATTTGCTTTATGTATATTTTTAAAAATTTTTATTATGTATATTTTTAAAAATATAGTATTATTAAATGAATACAAAATAAAATTTCAAAATGTTTTTTTTTTTGACCAATTTTATGCCTAATAATAGATTTTTATGCAGGTTAAGGGAAAGCCAATTTAATACAAATTCGTCTTTGATTCATTTACAGTGCAAACTGATATATCTAGATTTTAAATGATAAAAAAAAAAATGCCCCAAAACAAAATTAAAAGCAGGGATTAAAATGCATTGTGTTCCTTTAATTATTCCTGAAAACTTTTATCTAGTATAAATTCAAAGATTTTCAAAATTTAATAACTTACCTTTAGATATCTGATTTTAAGTATAACAAATTTTTAGTGATATTTTTCATGAATAAAGAGACAATTCAGTTTCAACATTGGAATGCTATCAGTATCACAAAATATTTATTAATAAACTACGTTAATTAATAAAAAGCTTTCATAAATATATTTTCAAATTAATTTTATTTTTTACCAGCTCGGAAAATAAAATCGAAAAACGAAAAAAAACATTAAAATGTAGCCTAATATTTAAAATCAATTATTTTTGAAAATAACCTCTTTAATTTTTTATTTTATTTTAACATTTAATAATTGATAGCGTCTTTTAATTTATCTAATTTTACTTCTCTACAAATTTTGTAAGTTTTTTTCTCTTTGAGTTTTTACAACGATTAATTTAATATCATAATAGGATCATAAATCCAAACTTGTTCATTTTTTTGTTTTTTTTATTTGTTTTGTTTATGCAAATATTTTTAACAAAGCAAAATAAAACAGAATTTATTTCATCAAAAATCAGAGATTTTTTTAATCCTTGTATAATTGGCAAGAGAAATAAAAACAAAATAACAAAAGGTACGTAGATCAACTGCTATTATATTTACCACGAGTTAAACCATGAGGGCAAAACGTGTCTATTTTCTAAAGCAGCCTAGGTCTTTATATATATATATCTTTATTGAACTTGCCAATCACAGTTTTCTTATGCTTTGTGAATAGTTTCAGACAACTTCGAGAAAGATCTATCAACCAGAATTACCAAATATTTAACCAACTTCATGCCTTTAAAAGATAAATAAATATTTTTAAAAATATTAAAATATGCAATTATTTAAATTATTTATGCAGGATTTCTATAAAAACACAAAGCTGTTAAGCTTAGCTTTTATTTTAAATAAACTTTTTGGGAGCCATTCACATATTTTCATACACGTTTGTCATATATAATTACAGACTAAAATAATACTTAAAGGAAATAGAAAAAAAAATTTTTTTGTTGTGAATTTTTCTTCAGATATTAACTTTAAATACAAGATATTTTCTATGATAATTTAAAACAAATATTTGTTTCTTTGAAATTATTAAAAACATTAAGTTAACTGTACTTAATTTTGTATGTATAAAATAAATTAGCAATCAAATACGAACGTTTATCTGTATAATTAAAACTCATTATGATTTGAAAATAATAAATTTAATTTTCCTTCACGCTCAAAAAATCCTATATATTTTTTATAATGAATGCAAACAAATTTTTTATAATGAATCCAAACAATTTTTAATTCTCCAAATAATTTTTAAAAAAAAACTTATCAATGCATTTTTATATTTCAAAATTTAATCTTTATAAAATGTAAGATAATTTATTGCAAACAACTTTTATTCTGAGAATCCTTCCAAAGGTTGCCAAAATATTTTTAAATAATCTACATAAGGATTTTTATTCAGAAAAATTATTAGGTTTCATTTTTTGTATAGTAATATCATTCTATAACTTAGTAAAAGCCGAAAATTGTGTTTGTTATACATCATTTATCTAATGCACTTTCACAACGTCATCCGATAATGGATTACGAATTCCGATATACAAGGTTCAGATGTAACGTATTGAGTAATCACTCAATCGGTAGCCGATTGAAAGTGTATATCAAAAAAGCATTAGCAGATCCATCATCAGTTCTCAACGATGCCAGATTTAAAGCAATGTGATGTACTATCAGTTATAAAATATATCGCTGAAATTGAGGTAATTTATGGTTATTTACACTTAAAGGTACTCTTATAAAATTGAATTATTATTTTTTAAAAAAAAAAATTATTAAAAACTAAAAACCATAAAAAATTAGTAGAAAAATATTATTTAATTGAAAAATCTAAGTTTTTCTAATAAAATATCCTTTTATTCTGCTATATCTTTTCAAAACACAATAAAAGTTTTCAAAATAGTTACATCAAAAATGCACAGAATGTAATAGCTGAAAATTTTCAATCAATCGCCAAATTGCATTTATCTTAAAAATTTTCGCCAGTGTTGAGCACTTGAATATCAAACCACTGTCCATTGATATAATACATTTTATTTCTTTTCTATAAAAAAAAAGGCAACTTGAATTAAATGAGAAGTAAGGACTTCCTGCAAGTTCCTTTAATTTTTTTTTTTACATTATTTAAATGATGAAATCATTTTAATCATAAAAATAGTCAGTATTTTATTTAAAATTTGCATTTTTCTTTCAAAAATTATATATTTTTTAAAAATTCTAATTTTTAAAAATAGCTAATTGGTCCTTTTAAAAGATTCAGAATCAGCTGCAAATTCTAATTTTCAGCTGGCAGTCCTTTTTAAAATTCAGAATCAGCTGAAAATTCTAATTTTCAACTGAATAGTCCTTTAAAAATTCATAACCAGCTGTAAATTCTAATTTTCAGCTGATTTGTCCTTTTAAAAGAAAATCAGAATCAGCTGTGAATTCTAATTTTCAGAAGATTAATCTTTTTTAAAAATTCAGTATCAGCAAAATCTTTAACCCTTTTGGAATCATTTTCCATAAAAGTACTTACCATATCCAAAATGGTACAGAGATCATTTCTCCTATGCTTTGGAATTTCATTTAATTCAAGCTATCCTTGGAACTTCGAATGATTTCGAGTTGACAGATTGATAATTCCTTCATATTTCGAAATTGATTTTGTATCTAAAAGAGGGTTTAAGTTCAACTCCGTAATGGTACGCGCCTCTTACAGCCGTAGAACATGATAAACATTGTCGTAAAGCAACTATGACGTTCGGCGACCGTGTTGAATTTGGTATTTTAATTGAAAGTGACGTGTTCAAAGAGGTTAATTTAAGATAAAGTGTTTACAACACAACACCGCGTGAAAATTAATTCCAGCTCGGAACCGATCGATAGAATTCCACAGGTTGAGTTAAATTGAAAATGGGAGGAAATTTAAGAACCCTCATAACGGTCATTATGTGCGATAGATTTTGTGAACAGCATTTGCCGAACAAAAGCATTATTTATGAAAATAGATATCAAAGGATTAATATAATTCTATTTATTCCGTTAAATTTGCTTTTAGTGTTTTTAATCTACTAATGAGAAATTGAAGCTTAATGTAGATATTAAACATTAATGTAAAATATGACACAAAACAGGTGACATAAAGTTAAATTCATAAGAATAAAGATGTCAAATTAAAAAATTATATAAGCACAAAGAAGTTGGAAGAAAATTCTTAAAAAGTATTCATTATCCAGTTATAAAAATTATTTTTGTAATAAAAAAATTTTTGGTGCTTACAAATACTGAGCCCGATTCGTGGCTGGTGGAAACGTGCACCGTTGTAGACAGCAAAATGAGGGCTGAGGTTCAATCCGCTTGCTGCATTAGGGTGTAGACACTGCTTCAAAATACGGAAGGAGATTCGATGTCGTTTAGGATGTTCAGCATCTTGCCTAGTTAGTTGTACTACCTGGTAGGAGTTTTCCGGGTTTTCTCCCTACGATACTCAAATGCGGGGTAGTTAGTCTTCCTGGAAGCCACTGCCTTCCTTCTTCAGCTACACGGAGCCAAGTGAGTCTTGACACTAGTGAGACACTGTTTCAAAATACGAGGTAACTAGGACTAGGAAGGCGTTTGGGATTTTAAGAATCTTGTCTCGTTGGTTGGACTACCTGGAGGGAGTTTTCGAAGTTTTTCCTATACGGTACTCAAATGCAGGGAGTTCCCACTAAAAGTCTTACCGGAAGGCAATTCCCCTCCTTCTCCAGCGACACGGTGCCAAGTGAGACTTCTACCCACGGGTGGTCCATCACAACAGAAGCTGCCTCCCCCTTTCTTCCTTCCATGAGAACACACCGGTTCATGTACTTGGTCTAGATGTTGCTGTCGACCAACCTGGATTATGAACAACAGGAATATTGAATACGTAAATCATTCTCCACTACAACAAAAGTTGCGTAGTATATTCAACATTATCCAAGAATTCCGGACTGGAACGCTGTCTATATTGCATCTACAATTTTACTCCCACAATTCCATGAAACGTTGCAACAGAATGGTTCCTTTCTCGTCCCTCCTTTGAGGTAAACAGATAGCCTCTCTGAACAACTGATTTATTGTTCACGTGCAAGGAGCATTTGCAGCATTGATTCACATGCACATACATTTATTGTTCACATAGGCAAAGAAAGTTTTGATTTGACTTTTCTTTGTCTGTCATGTTTAGAATCAGGATGTCTAAATTTGGAAACCTGACGGGTTATAAATCAAACCTTTCTAAATCTAAAAAATATCAAGAATTTATAATTTTAATTTCAAAAATAGAAATTGAATTACTATTCGAAGATATCCGTTTGAGGAACAATGAGTCAAAAATAAATTATTAGTTCCAAAATTGAATTCCTTTTGAAAAAAAAATACTATTAAAAACTTTTAGAAACTCTTATTAATTGAATAGCAAATTTAACATTTTGAAACTCAATAATTTAAAAAAAATTATTAATAATTTAAACTCAATAATTTAATAAACTCAAAATTTCTAAGCTGAATCACTTTAGATAAATTTAAATTACATGTTTTTTATCTTTATTTATCATTTAATAGTTTAGTAATTATATACTTTCAATATTTAACGGTTAAATAAAAAAAAATGTAACTTCTGAGTTTAATAAATTTAATAATTTTTTGTATTTCTATTTCCGCATCTTTGTCATTTTCTCATCCTTATATTTAAAATTAGAGATGCATTTTAAAAATATTTTGTTTAAATAATCTTGTAATCAAACACTTTTTTCTTTTAAAATTCGTTCAATCTCAGTGGTTAAATATAAAAGCGATAGTGCATCATAGCTGAAATTTAAAGCAAAATTTAATTGTTATTCCCACTAAATTTGGTACATAATATTTATACACGTCATATAATGAATGGCATACTCATTAACTTTTTATATAATTTTCGAAAATTTCTTTATAAATCTTTTAATAGAAATTCTTTGCAAATATTAAATTTTTCTTTGTTATGAAATGAACTAGTAAAGGTTTTATATTTTAATAACATCAGTTCCTGATCGTTTAGATAAAAAAACATTGAATTTTAATTATAATTTGAAAATTATTAATGTCAGCAAAATGTATTAAAAAATTTATCTAAACAGTTTTCATTAGAAATAACTTCTTAAAAAAAGTTCTTGTAATCATTGCACCATACATTTTTAAATTTATCTCTTCTTTATATTTAAAATTAGAGATGTAGTAAAAAATTATATTCGTTGTCAAATACTTAAAAATAATGTATTAAATTAAAATTACTTTTTTTAAAGTGAATTGAGATGAACAGCAAGTTAGTAAATCTTGCTTAAATGAAAATGTTTATTTATTTAGTATTTTCATATGCATTAAAAATTTTCATTTAAAGAGAATTCGCAAAAAATAACTATTTAAAAAAATTCCTGCAATCAGTATAGTATTGAAGCAATTCAAATTTATATTATCCTTATATTCAAAATTAGAGATGCAAAAAAATATACATATATTTTCTTTGTCATATATTTAAAATAATATATTAAATTAAAATTACTTTTCTTGAAAGTGATTGAATTGAACAGCAAGTTAGTAGATCTTGCTTAAATGAAAATGTTTATTTATTTATTTAGAATTATCTCATGCATTAAAAATTTTCATCTAAAGAGTATTAGCTAAAAATAACTACTTAAAAATCATTCATGTAATCAGTGCAGTATTGACATGCTATTCAAGTTTATTTCATCATTATATTTGTAATTAGAGATGCAAAGAAAAATTTATATTCGTTGTCATAGATTTAAAAAATAATTTTTTAATTAAAATTACTTGTTCTTGTAATTGAACAGCAAGAATTGATTTAATTGCAAGAATTAATTGATTGAATTGAACAGCAAGTTAGTCGATCTTAGTTAAATGAAAATGTTTATTTATTTATTTAGTATTTTCTTATGCATTAAAAAAATTTTCATTTAAAAGGATTCGCTAAAAATAACTCCTTAAAAAAAATTTGTGCAATCAGTGCAAGTATTGACAAACAATTCAAATTTATCTCATCCTTATATTTAAAATTAGAGATGCAAAAATACATTTTATATTCGTTGTCATATATTTGAAAAATAATGTATTCAATTAAAATGACTTGTGTCTTGAAAGTGATTTTGAACTGAACAATCTTCCTTAAATGAAAATGTTCATTTATTTATTTTTATTTTTTAAAAATAAATAAAAAAAAATCCCAAATATAACTGAAGATTTAGATGCAAATATAAAAAAAAACAAATATATTTGAATAACATTCGATGACATTTTTAAATGGCAAAGGCACTTCAAATTTACTCATAAAATGAATTTTAATCTACACTGACTTTAATATCTGAGGAAATACATTTATAATTTGATTTAAAATTCATGCCAATTTTTTTCATTCATGGAAAGAGTATTTTTAGTGATTCATGGAAGTGCTCAAAATAATCTTATGTTCTCTTTTTTTATATATAAATCGAATATATTCTTAGCAATGACGAATTGAATATTAAAATGTTCACTTTTTTTCTTAAGTGCAACGTTTTAAAGCACAGATTAAATATCTTTTAATAGTTTATTTTTTTGAAAGCAACATTAAAAAACACTTTTTTTTTCTGATTTCTATAAATTATTCATAGATTAAATTAGAGTTAAAATACAACAAATAAATTACTTGCAATATTAAAAACCTATAGTGGATTTAATAAATAAAATATTTTCTTTTCTGTTTTTTTTTATTCAACATTACAGTTAAAAAGAAATGTTAACTCGCAGTATAATTATTGTAATTCCTTAATGACTAATTGAATTAAGAAAGCTTCATTTCATTTTTTTTTATTTTCTAAAGATAAATTATCTTTTAAAAATTAAATAATTAATTTTCATTTACAGATTTTTAAAAAATTCTTAATTTTCTCTATAATTTTTTTTTTTTTTTTTTTTGGTTGGAAGTTCAATTTAAAATTTAATTATCAGTTTTCAGCATAACAATTATTTTTATTCTGAATAGTCTATTATAACACACATTTTTTCAATGAAAATTAAAAACAGGAATGTATATTTAACTTTTTACAAAGAAACCTATTTAAATTAATTTTTTTTTATATTATTGCTCCTAACAGTTAATCATATAAAAATAATCCTATGATCGTTAATCATATAAAATTTTACTAAAATTTTTAAAAAATTAACTGAAAAAATATACGAATGCAAAAACGCAAAACAATAACCTTCATATTTAAAACTATTTATATCACGTATAAAACATAAATCATTTGTTTAGTCAAAGACACCAATTACTTAGAAGATCATAATAATGAACATTGCATTAGTTTCATGATATCTCATTGTGTGATAGGAATTCAAATGGGAAATTACGACATTGCTGATATTACAATACTGCATCGTTTTAATAGTTCATTGACATCTGAGGTGTCTCGTGTAACCACACAATTGTAACAGACAGCTATTGTTTATGGATATAAGTATAACTGCTTATTATTAACGAAGAATGTTACAAACTATTGTTAAATGTTAACAAACTCAAATGTTATTCGAGTGTCTTATAAACTGTGTCTAAGAGTCATATAATTGAAGGTCATTTAGGGTCAACACTTCTTATTAGATCGATACGATTAAATATAAAAAATGTGGCAGTGTAATTTTTTCAGTCAGTTTTAAATATAAAAAGGAATATTACCATAAATAAAAATACATTAATAACAATAATTAAATAAGTATTATTCCTGATATAATATTAGTAAAACAGTATTTTATCAAATTTTGGAATTAAATATCACAGGTGTTTTTTGAGCTGCGTTGTAAAAGCAATCAGAATGGCTTGAATGGGTTTTTAAAAAATATATTTATTGAAAAATTAGAATATTTGTATAGTAAAAATGTTAGACTCTATCAGAAATTTCAAAAATTTCGTCGTATGGAATATTCAACTAACAAAATTTGATAATTCATACCTTTAATAAAAGATTTTGAGGTATTTTGTCAATTGTTTCAATTGCCTTGTTAATTTAATAATTATCATTTTACTATATACAAGTATTTTATAAAAAATGTAAAATGTTTCATCTATTATTGTAGATATGTGCATGGTTTTCTTAATTGCCACTCAAATATTTGCCAGTTTTGAGTTAATATAAAAAATAAGTCATTAAATTTAATAATTTGAATAGATTTATGAGTTAAATTTTTCAGCATCTTATGAACTAGAAATATGTTTTTTAAACATGGAATAATAATACTCTTTTGCTAATTTCTGCTTTTAAAATGTTTATATGTAAGACAAATTTATGAGCATCAAACCATGCCAAAATGAACTTATGCTATGCTGAAAACTTCCTTAAATAAATGTTCCAAAAAATTGAATTTTAAAGGAGATATCAGCCAAAAAAAAAAAATTTATCAATGAAAATGAAATGTTTTTTAAATAAAATATACAAACATTGTGAGATTTCTTGAAACTATTTTTGAATTATTTGAAATTTTACAAAAGTAATAAAAGCATTCACAGAATTTAAATAAAATCCTTCAAATAAGTTATTATTACATTATTAGCATAGTATTAAATGTGTTTGCTTTAACTCTTTATTACTCAATAAACAAGCATTTAACACTATCTCTATGTGCTTTAAAAAGATTCGTAGAAAGATTGTCAAGAAGTAAAAGCAGAGGGAAATTGCATCTGCTGTGTTGTTGAAATGTGAGAAGATTTATGTGACTCTCAAAGTGAAATTTCCCTTTTATATGACTTTGAACTTAAATTCTGTTCCGCTATAGTTCACTGCTTAAACTTTCCCTTTTGATATCAGCGCTTAGCTAAACATATCAATTCCCTGCTCACCTGATATCTTACAGAATAAATAATGGATCGAAACAAAGCAGCATTTTACGCTTCTGTTGTTATGAACTTGGTAAACTTAAAATCTTAAGATGATTACAAATACATTAAGATGGTTAATTACAACGTTGTTTTGTACAATAACAACAAGTTGTTTTGTGCTACAATAACAACAAATTGTTTTGTTGGTATTATAAACACAATATTGTAAATTTTATTTTAAATTTAATATTTTACGAATTATTTAATACCATAATCGATACGATTTATTTATTTCCATAATGTTATAAAAAATTTGATGTTTTTTCTATATATGCTTATATTATATTATTAATATTATATTATTTAATTTTTAAATGCTTTTAATATTAATTTTATTTTAAATTTAATATTTTTTTAAATTATTTACTCAATACCATAAGCTATATAATTTATTTATTTCCATGATATCATAGAAAATTTGATGATTTTTCTACACATGCTTATATCAGTTAATGTTTTAAATGCTTTTAATACTAATTTTATTTTAAATTTAATATTTTATGAATTATTTATTACCATAATTTATGATTTATTTATTTCCATTATGTCGTAGAAAATTTGATGTTTTATCTGCATATGTTTATATCCTTTAGTTTTCTAAATACTTTTAATACTAATTTTTTTAATTAATATTTTAAATCCTTCTAAGTTTGTTGTACGTTATACATTAAGATATTTATTGTAACAATTATTACAAAATATATTCATACACTTGAAAAATAGAAATTAAAGATTTTTCGGACAGAAAAACTATGGCAGAAGTTCTAAAAGATGCTCCATTAAATGAAGATATTTATAAACAATTATAATTCAACTACTAGAAAAAAATAATTTTCTCCAAATGTATAATAAAGAAGAAATATATGGATAAAAATTCTTTAAAATATTGTTTGATTCTTTAAAATATTGTTTATGTATTCAAATACAAATTTGCCAAAGTTTTAATAAAATAAAAACAAGTATCCTGAATTAAATATTTAAAAATATATATTTTTTTCAGAATGAGATAATTGTTAAAAAACGATAATTATATTAATAATCATTTTGCAAATATTAATATTTAAAAAGTTTTTTAATATTTATCAATAAATATATAGTTATAGAAAATGGAAAAGATTCATATTTCATGTATAACAATCCATTCAAGCAATTATTTTATAAATTTTTATCATGATATTATTTTTATTTGAGGTAAAAAGGATTCCTCAATACAATTTTATTTGCAAATTAAATATTGTTTTTTATCCTTAAGGTTCTTTTTAAATTTTTACATAACATTTCACTTTTCTATTATTATTTTAACAAACCCAGTTACCTTGTAAACACTAAGTCACTAATAAGTTTGAAAAAAATGTAATTATAACAATATAAATTCATCATAGATTTTTTTAATTGTTGGACTGAAATTTTTAACAATACATAATAAGAAAAAAAAAAACAAAGTTGGTTTATAAAAATGGTAATTTCAGTAGGTTATAATATAAACACAAAACTAATATTTTCTTAACATTTTTACTGAAGTTTTGAAAAATTACTGTTTAAAAATTGCTTAAAAATTATGCAATAAATAATTAGCGAGGCCAAATCATTTTGTTAAAAAACTGAAAACAAATTTTACAGCTAATATGTTTATTCAAGTTTTACACTAAAAATTGAGATCTGGTAATTATTTACAATTTTAAAAACTATCATCAATATTAAAAAATATTTCATATATTTCCAATCTAGCTTTTAAAATTACATATTTTCTTATAATTCTAAACAAAAAAAAAATTAATGTAATACTTTTTTTCTATTACACTCATGTCCATAAATTAAAGATAATGAAGTTCAGGCAAAGAAAGAGACAAAAGCAAAAACAAATTTGACTTATTTGTAAAGTCTATTTATTAAATAACAGGTAAAGAGCAAAACAGATGCTATATGTTTGACATAATTAATAAAAATTGTGATTTTTTACTCCCTGAGCAAATTTCAAAAAAGAACCTATTTACAAAAACAGCATAACACGGTTAGTATGATGGTTAATATGAAGTATGTCTCCCGGACGATGCAATACAGGCCTTACAACGCCTAGGAATGCTGGGTATCAAATTATCAATCTGATCTTGGGGAATATTACACCACTCATCAAGCAATACCCTCCGAAGTTCCTGTTGACAGGTGGGAGGGGGATTGACGGGCTGCAATTCGTCGGCCAAGCATATCCCACTCATGCTCTATTGGATTCAAGTCCGGTGAGTATGCTGGCCAATCCATACGGGTGATATCCTCCAATTGAAGGCATTCGTCTACAATGTTTGCACGGTGAGGACGGGCGTTGTCATCCATAAACAGAAATTCAGCACCCATGGCGCCCCGAAACAAACGTACATGTTGTTCCAGAATGACATCCCGATAGATGTGGCCTGTCATCGTTACACTCTGAACATGCAGGTCAGCTCTGGAACCAAGAATAATTCCTCCCCAAACGAGCCATCCTGCACCACCGTAACGGTGTCGTTCAATGGTGTTCTCTTGGTGGTAACGGGTACCTGGCGCTCTCCATATGAAAGTCCGGCGAGAATCAGACTGCAAACTAAACCTGGACTCGTCGGAAAACATCACACAAGACCACTGTTGCGGTGTCCACAATGCAAGCTCTCTCTGCTCCAGATTAATCGCAGGCGACAGTGAGTTGCGGTAAGCGGAACACATCTGACAGGCCTACGAGCATATAGACCAATGTGCCCTAAGTGTCTGTACACGGTCTGCCTTGAAACTGTCGTACCGGTAGCTAAAGAGATCTGACGAGACAGGTCTGATGCTGTGCTCCGTCTGTTTCTTTTGGCAGTAACTGCTAAATACCGGTCCTCATTCGGCGTTGTAACTCGGGGACGACCTGTGCTGTAACATCTACTCACACATTACCGTCATCTTGGAATCGTTGCCAAAGCCTGGAGATGACACTCTGGGCGATTCCAAGTTCCTCGGATACTTCCAGGTGGGTACGTCCACATTCCAGTCGTCCGATAATTCTACCACGTAAAAAAATCATCCAAATGCTTCCCTTTGTGCCATAACTATGCGGTTATTGCACTGAAAGGCTTTTAAAGCGCTTGGGAACAATTTTACTTCTTTGCCACCATTCCTTATATACCCCTTTCTTACACTCTCGTCATTGTGCCGTACTATCCGCGCCATCTGGTGGTTTCCTGTAATTTGCATATTCTTCTTCAAGATGTGTGTGATAATTCTACAGGTGAAATTTTTATTTTAGAGTTCAATTTCTGTGTCATTCTGAATTATCCTTAATTTATGGACATGAGTGTAATTATTCGAACTTGTGTTTAAATATTATTCAATGGTCATTATTATTTTTAATAAATTTTTAAAATTACAAAGTATAATAAAATTTTTAAAAAGAAGTAAATTTTTAAAATTGTTTATTTTGCGATTTTGAATATGCTACAATTAATATTTCGTAACCTTGTGCGTAGTGATATGCCACAAATTGACTTTGATGTAACACTTATGTTTAATAAAAATTTATTAAGTATTTTGTAATTAAATTTTCATTATAAATAAAATAATTTTGTAACATGAATACTATTATTAAATATGGAGAAATAAAATAAACAGTAACTAATAAATAATAAAAAAATAATATGTAAATAATAAAATTATAATAAATAAATAAATAAAAATATTTCTGTTAATTCAAAGAAATCCATGCAATTTCCTTAAAAATATTTTTACTTTTATCTACATCAAATGAACCTCTATAACATTTACAAAGTGTACAAAAATGAAGTATCTATAATTCTAAAATTCATCTAAAAGTAATAAAGTCATAAAGTATAAAATGGAAATGACACTTAATTGTTTTATTAATCATGGAAATTTCTCTTTGTATTTTTTGTAAATAATACGTTAGATTTCGGTTTTATAAGCAATTTACTGATTTAACTTGTAAATGCTTAATAGGCATATTTATCTAAATTTATATATTATAAATCTTTATAAACAATTATCTGTTCTTATATTATTAATAAAATATTAAAAACATTGATGATTATTTAAAATCTCTTTCAGTTCTTATGTTTTAATGAAAATTAATATATTTTATCATTGTTTTAGCTTTATTATTTGTTTCATTAGAGAAGATAACACAAGTAATTACTTCAAGAACTCTAAGAATTCCTAACGTGAAGACTATGAAGCTAATGGACTGCTAAGTCGATAAAAGCACAATGACTTGCAATTAACCTGGAAACAACAAATAGTTTTACTCATTAAATTTAATGTATATGACTTAACTTAAATATTCTTTTTTTTTTTTTTGCTGACGAATATTTTTTGAAACATTTTTTTCTTGAGCAAATGCTTTATTTCGTTAGATTTATGAGACATTAAAAATAAAAGTTTATTTCCATTAATTTTCATCAATTACTATTATCTGAGTAATTATTAGACGAAATAGATTAATAATGCTTTAATAAACAACACATAAAATGCCTATTTAAGTGCACTTAAAAATAAAATATACATTTTAATTGAAATTGGAAAACAATTACTTGAAATATGACAAAATACTATTTACCTGGACAATTTAGTGAATAAATTGCTGAGATAAAGCCCATTATTATTTTATCTCCTACTCTGCTAATTATTATTTACCTCTATTGTCTTGGGCCATTAATAAATATTCCAAAATGAACACTTAATTTCCTACAATTATCCATATTTATGAATTTAAAAGACTATCTTATTAAAATTTAAATATATCAAATTATAAAAGATTAGTAACTTAAAGGCAGATTTAAAGATTATTGAAGTAATTATATATTGTAATTAATTTTAAGGAATATATTTTTATAAATTTAAATAAATCCCTATTATTTTATAAAAAAAAAAAAAATTAAAAATCTTTTAGGAACTTTTGAATAAAACATGATTTATATTTTTGTTTTAAATAAATTTATGGTAAATAAGATGTAATTATTTGCACTATTCAAACACACACATTATCTCATATAAATTTTTATCAAAAGTTTTTACATATGCAAAATAATTTCTATTTCAACTTGTTTTTTAAACAAAAAGAATCATACCAATATATTTTCATAAATTTAAATAAATCACTATTATTTTATGAAAAGATTTTAAAAACCTTTTAGAAGCTTTTGAATAAAACGTATTTTTATTTTTGTTTTAAATAAATTTGTGGTAAATGAAATATATTTTTTTACACTATTGAAACACACATATGTAAATTTTATCAAAATTTTTACCTATGCAAAACATTTCTATTTAAATTTGTTTTTAAACAAATAAAATCTTGCCAATATTTAAATGGGAATACAAATAAATGGGGTTTTTTTTTTAAATATTTGTAGACAAGCTAAATTAAATCTATGGCAGCAAAATTCCTTAAGATAATCAAATGCCTTAGAGCAAGTAACTCAAATCTTGCTAACAATAAAATTTAATTGAATGTCACGAGCTTTTTACAAGAGCTGTAACTAAAGTGCTAAAATCAAACATGGACCAGTCACCAGTGAGACATAAAATATTTAATTTAATTTGAACCAACAAAGTTTAAGGAACTTTCCACATGAATTAGTTTATTGAACTTGGTTTTTTTTTAAACAAATAAACTTTTGCAGTCAATTGAAAATAATTGAATATATTTTATCTCTGAATGTTTCTTATATGTATTTGTCGTAAATATTGACAATCTCATACCTTCTCTGCTTAAACATAAATTAAATTTAGAATTAATTGTAGTTTTAGAAGCAGCATTTAATCATCTTTTTTTCAGGAGAATCTAAATATAAGGCTACTGTACTTTGTTTATAAAAAATTATTCCATATTATTTTAAACAATCGTAGCTGATCTGAGCTAATTTGTTTAACTATATCTAAATTATAATTTTTCTATTAATTAATTACTACTAATTTTAAATTTAAAATCAAAACTTAAATTACTCTAATGAACCAAAATTATTTTTCCATCCATAGATTAAAACTTAAATCTTCTTTTAATACTTTAAACAATCATTTAATAATTATTTTTATTTGTAAGTCGTATCAAACAAATATTTATTATTACTAAATCGAAAAAGCTTATCTTTTTCAATGGAATAAAAATATTTTAGTGCAAGTTATTTTTATTTATAATTCAGAAATAATTCTAATATTTATTTTCTGTTACCGTTAAAAGTTAGTTTATTATTAAGCCTCGTTAATAATTATCAATCAGGGCGTATCATATCATTTACATTTAAATAAAACGTTAAAAATTAAGCGTTTCAAAGCCACATATTTACATTTTTTACATATTTTTTATCAAACTTTATAACTATTTAATTAATATTTCTGTTAAAACTGACTTATTCATGTATCTGTTAAAATATATATATAAATATATATATATATATATATTATTAATCTTCATTAAGATTTCTAAATTTTTTGAGCAGGAACTCTTGCAATATTTTAAAAGTCTATTTAAAAATTTACCATAATACTTTTTATATAATATAACAATTATTGCATTATCAAGTATGCTGTTAATCTAATTATAATAGTTTACAGTACTTAAAAATTCCATTACCAAACTTTATCATTCCCTTTTGAAAAGATATAAATAGGAAACTACCATCAATAAAGTATAATTTATGACAAATGCATTATATTAAAAACAGTATTCCATCACCGTCTCTTCCATTAAGCACTGAGCAACATCTTTAATAATTTTCGTTTCTTTAACAAAATTATTCTTTTTTATCTAATCATAATTATATTTTTTAACTCAGCTCCTTATTGGTAAACCAAACACAAAATGATAAAAAGAATTCAGAAAGTATGTTCTTTAAAATTTGTAAAAAAATGGAGAGAACATTTGTTCTCAATACAATAGGTAAGCTAATCTTCCTTTTGCCTTTACCTGAAAAATTAAAATGTACTCTCTTTATAATGTAATGTAATTTCTAGCATTACTTTAACAAAAAAATTTTTAGTACCAAGATAACACTAGATACCTTGAAAATGCATGTTTTTATTCACCTTAAATTTCTAAAATTTGTAACAAATTAATATGAACAAGATATGATCTGGAGCATAGCCTAGATAAACTTTTGACGAATTCTTTTTGCAGGAAAATCCTGACAGTCACGCTAAAAGAAACTGAGTGAAACTGTGTTTCTATTGATATTCTCAGTGTGCATTAATCAGTACGAAGCACGTTGACGCACAGTTTCCTGCTACGGAAATACAGATTGAGGGTGGATATAAGAGAGTTTCATATTTCCATAGGCTGGAGTACTTGAATCTTCTGAAGCAATTACCTGCTTACTCACCCAGAAGAACGGTTGCTCATTTAAGAGTATGCAGTTCACGAAAGCATGCTAATTGGATTTTCCCTAGCTAAGCTCATGTACATGCTTTTGTGGTTAACTCATCATGTCAGGAAAGATTTGTCACATTAACTTAGGGTGATATATCTTTTTTCCCTGCACATATACGTGTGGCAGTAAAAAACACATTAAGGTATCAGCATGGAAATCGACCATAGGGAATTTCTTTTTATTTATTTCAATGAAGTATTTTCATTTCTAATTTACTCTTTTACGTACTGTTTTTAGAATTTTTAAATATTTTGCAAATCTTTGTTTACTACAAAATGATATATTTGCTTTTAGAATAATTATTTAATAAAACTATATTTTAACATTGTCTATTTTACACATCTTTTTTCAATTCCTATTATAAGTTCACACTCTCCCTATATATATACCTAGTTCAAATTTTTAATCATTAATAAAATACTTTTTGTTCATTCAAGTTCAAATACATTTTTTAACTTGTAGTGGATGACACTTGGTGTTAATACGGTTTTTCAAATAATAATGCATTAATTAAATTTAATTAATTAATTTTAGTTTTTTTTCAGATTTAAGTTGCATGTATCTACCAATAGATGGTGCCAGATACAAGAGGAAAATTTCAACTTAAGAAGTAAGAATTTACCTTAAAATAATTTTTTTGTATTACTGATAGTAATTTTTTCTAATATAAAAAGTTAATAGTAAACATATGTTTATGATGTAGGTTTAATAGTTTTTTAATTTAATTCTACTTAATGGAATATTAAATTTAAAATACAAATTTTTATGTAATGAATTTTCAGAAGAAATTCAATTACAAAAGTTTAATTTTCTTTTGTCTAGTATACAAATATATTCTACAAAACCTTTTCAGTATTTATTAAGTCTCAGAAAAACCATTTGAAAGCAAAAGAATATCAATAAAAAATTCTTTTTTTTGAGCAAAATGTTAATTAGATAAATTAAGCGCAAATTAATAATTCTGAGTAATTACCAAACATAAAGTAGTAAACTCTAGAGACATAAATTACGAAGAAATTGCTTAACATATTGTAGAGATAGAAAATTCATATAGCAATTTTTAATTCGTATGAGTAAATAATCAATCTATTTTACCTGCATTTTTTAAAAATCTTTTGAACATTATTCTTTCAAATGCGCCCATATTTAAATAAATAATTTGCGCATTTCTTAAAAGATAAAAATGCTAATTATACCATCTTAAGTACATTATTAATGTTTTTTCCCCTGAAATAAAACCTTATGTACTGAGGTGGATAATTGCAAGGATAAATGAAAAGTCGTAATAGCTTTCATATAAATTACTATAAACCTTAAAATCCATATAAAATTAAAAATTTAATCGGGATTATATATCAATCTAGGCAATTAAATTTTCCATATCTAAAGAATTTGTTGATTTAGTTACGATCATAGTTTCATATCATCTAACATTTAATAAAATTCTATATAAAAAGTTTTACATAGAATTTTATAATAGAATATATATTTCTATTCTATCCCTTTCTCATGATGGAAAAAATGCTTTTTCATATATAATTATTCCTTTCTACAGCATACAAATATTGAATATATATGTTTCTTATAGTTCTTGTTTGGTATGAATATTTGAAACGCAAGAACATGCAGAAACAATGAGAGTTCAGAGAACTTGATTTTTCTTAATTCTAAGCATTCCTGAAAAACAGACTTTGTGTATTTTCATAGTTTGTTTTCTAGATTGTGTTTATAATAATAAAGAAATATTAAGAAGAGGGAAAATGTGTTTTTCAGGGACAGTGGTGAAAAAGTATGTCTCCGTTTTATCAACAATCAAAAGATTTAATATTGGGAAAACAGAGGATAAATGTCAATAACATAAACTGCAAGACCTTGTGATAAATGGTTCAATGAATAGTGAAGTAGGAAAAATTTTCCTCTAAACCTATTTTGGAAATAATTCTCTTATCGTATTTGTAGTACCGTTTAATCATTAAATACAACTTTCTGCTTATACACAATTTTTATACAACTTTCTGCTTTAACCATCTTATACTTAGCATAAAAGAAAACTACTTAGAAAACTTGAATCAAACTAAGAAAAAGTATTAAGGCTAATAGATACTGGAAACTATACTTTGAAAAACTGGAGTCAAACTACATTTAGAAAAAGTATCACGGCTAATAGATACTGGAATCAAATTTATAATAACTAGGACTTTATAATTGAATAAAACTGGAATCAAATTTATTTCCAACATGTTCTCGCATTAAAAAAAGGAAAGGTACTCATTTAATATAACAAATATGTTCATAAGCATAGTTGCCAATTGGGAAAAGTTCATATGTCTATATTGAAACACTTCTCCCATGTTTCCATCCATTAACTAAATCCTAAACTAACCTTATACAAGCATTACGTTTATACAGGCAAAAAGAGTGAATATTTAGTCTTGGCTCTGTAGCTACAGGCCAGCTTCCAAATATAGCTTTGACGGCTATGACGGCCTATTTTGGAAGGAATAATCTAATCGGGTTTATATATTTAATGTAGTATCGTTTAATCTTTAAATACAACTTTCTGCTTATATACAATTTTCACTTTAACAATCTTATGCTTAGCATACAGATACCTAGAAAACTGGAATCAAATTATTTCGTACATATTCTAGCATTAAAAAATGAAATGCGCCCATTTAAAGCTGACAAATATGTGCATAAACATAGTTGGCAATTGTAAATTGAAAAGTTCATATGTCTATATAGAAACGATCTCCCATGTTCCATTCATTAACTAAACCGAAACTCACCTTATACAGGCATTACATTTATACAGACAAAGAGTGAATATTTAGTCTTGGTTCTGTAGCTACTGACCAACTTCCAAATATGGCTCACGGCTTTGACACAAACTGCAAGACCTTGTGATGAATGTTCCAATGTATAGCGAAGTAGAAAAATAATCTTCTAAACCTATTTTGGAAGGAATTCTCTAATCGTATTTATATATTTAATGTAGCATCGTTTACTAGTTAAATACAACTTTTTGCTTATATACAATTTTTCCCTTTAACAATCTTATACATGGCATAGAGATACTTAGAAAACTGGAATCAAATTGATTTCTTACGTGTTCTGGCATTTAAAAAGGAAATGCACCCATTTAATGCTGACAAATATAGTTGGCAATTGGAAATTGAAAAGTTCATATGTCTATATTGAAACACTTCTCCATGTTCCCTCCATTAACTAAATCCTGAACTCACCTTATACAAGCATTACGTTTATACAGGCAAAGAGTGAATATTTAGTCTTGGCGCTGTAACTACAGGCCAGCTTCCATATACGACCTTGGCTCGTAGAAGACTTAACATTAGGAGAAACAGAGGATAAATGTCAATAACACATACTGCAAGACCTTGTGATAAACGTTCCATTGAATAGCGAAGTAGAAAAATATTTTTCTGAACCTATTTTGGAAATAATTCTCTAATCGTATTTAGATATTTAATATAGTATCGTTTAATCATTAAATACAACCTTATGTTTATAAACAATTTTTTCCTTTAATAATCTTATACATAGCATACAGACACTTAGAAAACTGGAATCAAATTGATTTCGTACATGTTCCAGCATTAAAAAGGAAATGCACCCATTTAATGCTGAAAAATATGTACATGAGCATAGTTGGCAATTGGATATTGAAAAGTTCATATGTCTATATTGTAGCAATTCCCCATGTACCATCCATTAATTAAATCCTAAACTAACCTTATACAAGCTTTACGTTTATACAGGCAAAGAGTGAATATTTAGTCTTGGCTCTGTAGCTACAGGCCAGCTTCCAAATACAGCTTTGACGGCTATGGCGGCCTATTTTGGAAGAAATAACCAAATCGTATTTATATATTTAATGTAGTATCGTTTAATCGTTAAATACAACTTTCTGCTTATATACAATTTTCTCTTTAACAATCTTATGCTTAGCATAAAGATACTTAAAAAACTGTAATCCAATTGATTTCGTACATGTTCTAGCATTACAAAAATAAATGCACTCATTTAATGTTGGCAAATATGTACATAAGAATAGTTGGCAATTTGCAATTGAAAAGTTTATATGTCTATATTGAAACACGCTGCCATGTTCCATCCATTAACTAAATACTAAACTCACCTTATACAAGCATTACGTTTATACAGGCAAAGAGCGAATATTTAGTCTTGGCTCTGTAGCTACAGGCCAGCTTCCAAATACGGATTTGGCTAGTTTCTATTAAAAGGCACCGGAGGTTATATCCTCTTGAATATTTACCACATGCGACCCACACCTTGGCGTAATCGATACGCAAAAGTGATTCCACAAATCCTATCGTCTCTTGGATAGACTGTCACAGGTAATAACTAATTCCTCCCTGCAGTTTTCAGGGAGCCATTTATGCAAAGCAGGAAAATGTTGCCAAATAGGTTTAAAAGTTTGGGGAGCCATTGACTGGAATTTATGAGAAATCGCCCGTCGTGACATTTCCATGCAGAGAAACATGCTAATTTGGGACCAAACTTTATGAAGGGATCATTTAATGAGACTTGGAGAAATAATTATTTGGAATGGATTCGGTTTGCTTTGATGATAATGATTTCAATGATGTATCTCATATTTTGTGTTTAATTTATTTTTGTAAAATAATTAATCCTTCACAAATCTCTAATTCGTTGGAGGATAATTTTATGTTAGAATATTTGGGCAATTATACTTGAAGACCCATACACATAATTTTTCATTTCAATCACTATACAATCAAATTTTTTTCCAAATATATTATTAAAATGATTTATTTTATTATATTGTTACATTAGGCTGCTTGTATGATGCATCTAATATTTTGTATTTAATCTATTTTTGTAAAATAATTAACCCTTCACAAATTTTGATTTTCTTGAAATTTAACATACCTATGTTAGAATGTCTGTGCAAATATATTCAAAAACCCATATTTATTATTATTCATCTCGATCACAGTAAAATTCCTTTATTTTTTCAGATATATTATTAAAGTGATTTATTTTATTACATTGCTTTATTTATATTTTCAAATATTCAGTGAATTGAATTACTAGAAATCTGCAGAAATACATATTTATCAAAATATTTTGTTTTATATTAGCTTATTAACTTATCATTATTAGCTTATTACTTTATATAACCTGAATGAATTAATTGAACAAAGAACTTGCGTTAAACCTTGTTTACGGAAACGTATAGAATGTTGCAGAAGGCATTCGGTGAGCATTCCTATATTGGAAAGAAATGTCTAGAAGTGGTAAAAATAGTTTAAAAAAAGGCAGAGAACGCGTTGAAGACAAAGAGACTACCAACCTCCACCGACGAAGCTCACGTCTAAAAAATTAAGGATTTGAAGCATTCAAACCATCTATTTACAATTAGAGACCTTTCTGACGATGTTGGAATTTCAAAATTCCATTTTAAAAGATGTTTTGGACCTCAAACGCGTCAAATCTTGATTGGTACCGAAAACACTGAATGCGCCAGCACACACTGCATTAATTCTTCGTGACCTTTTCGCCAAAATTGAAACCCATACCTTTCCACAACCACCGTATTCACCTAATTTAGCATTGTACGACTTCTGGTTATTCCCTAAACTCAAAAACCCACGCCGGTGACACCGTTTTGAGTCGATTGAAGAGATATTTTAAAAATCTCCGGAATCAGTTTTAGCATCTCAGAAAACCAATCGTAACTCAAGCACTAATGAATATTTTAATGTAAAATTTCACACAGATGTCAAGGACAGTGCCAGCAACTTAAAAAAGAAAAAAACTTACTTTTACTTTACTTTAGTCTTACTTTTTGGACACAGTAGTAATTCATTTATTTTTTTTTTTCAGATATATTATTAAACTGATTTATTTTATTATATTGCTATATTTCTATTTTTGAATATTCAGTGAATTGAATTACTAGAAATCCACAGAAATACATATTTATTAAAATTATTTTTTATATTACCTTTGGTTCAATAGTTCATGGAGTTAATAGTACCTCACTAAGAAAAAAGGCAGGAAAATATATGTTCGATGGTTTCGACCTGATCTTACAGATGCATTTGTCAGAAATAATTTGCTTTACAATAAAAAAGGGTTCTCACGAATTTTACATTTACCGGTTTCTCAGGATAAGAGAATCCTGGGAAACAGATAAATGTAAAGTAATTAAACAACTAATAAATGGAACACATATCAGATAAATTGAAACTAATTAAAACTGAATTCCAGTTCTGTGGAATTCAGTTTTAATTAGTTTCTTGTAAAAGAAAAGAAATGATGTTTAAGTACTTAAAGTTTTGCATTTTGAGACATCCACGACAAATAACATTAGTGTTTTTACTTCTTTTTCATTTTAAGTCGTAGATAGGCGATTTCTGAAAATGCCTCTGGATTAATAAGGAATCCTTCTGTAATTTTTAAAATTTTCAATACTTCCCCTTTTTCATCATGGAATTGCAATTATTATTTCTGAACAATCAAAAAATACGGAAATTTAACGCATTTCGTTTTAAAAGGGGCATTAATAATTAATTGAAAGTGATTAAAGAATATTTCGATTACAGTTAAATATATCACATTGATTCAAATGATTCAGGGAAGTTGTTCCAGATATTTTTTTAAAGAATACAAAGAAGGACAGTGAAAAGTAGAATGTACAAAATATGAGAAAGATTTTAAATAAAAACACAAAAGGATTAAAAGTGGATATACAATTTTTGAAACAAATTTTTAATTATATAATAGAAATCATTGTAAATTGTATTAAAAAAATATTTAGAAAATTACATTACATTTTAATAAATAAACAGACACACTTGGCAATCTTATTGAGATTATAGATTTCTTCAGAAATAGATAGATTTTTAAAAATATTTTATATATCTCTCAAATGCATTTAAAATTCAATATTCAAAAAAAATATTTTAATAGTAAAAGATTAAAATAAACTTATATTTATAAAGAGGAAAATTTAATTCAGTAAACTTGTACCAAAAATAAACTCTTCTTCTAAAATCTAATGAACTAAAATCTTTCTAAAATTTTCTAAAATCTAAAGATCTGAAGTTTTTTTTTTTTTCTCCCAAATCTAAACTCGAGAGTTTTACAAGTTTTAAAGAATTACAAGAAATAACTTTTAAACAACTTTTTTTAACTTTTTAACAAGTTATTACAAGTTTTAAAGAATTATAAGAAATAACTTTTAAATCTTCTTAGTTTAAAATATATATTTACTTTGAAATTCTCATCTGATTACTAGCATTATTTTTGTTTTTTGTCATACGTTGTTATCAGTAATCATTTATGATAAAATAAAAATAACACACAATTTAATTTTAAGTAAGATTTTAAAAATAGTTAAGCTTTTAATATATAATACATTTGCACTAAGCTTTTAGTTCCCAATTAGTCCGTCCATAAATAGTTAATGAATAAAATGGCTTTGATATTTCTATACATATCAGACTAACTTATGCAAGTAGAGATCTAAAATATTTAGAAAGTGCACAATTCCTAGTATAAGCAACATTATGAAGTTCCTATACAATGCATGAATTGTTCATATACAATGCATTATGCTCTTGTGCATAATTATTTCCATCATGTTCACGAAAAATGACATAATAAATATCTAAGTATAGTCTTTTAAATGTAATAATCTCAAATGAAAAATTTTATTCATTTTTGCAGCATATTATTTAATTTAAAATAAATTGCATAATTTATTTTAAAGATTGCATTATTGATTTTGAGAGGAATCAATAAATATTTTCAGAATGAAGGAATTACTAGTATTATAATTATTATAATTTTCTACAATCTGTTAAACAATTTAATAAATAATTGTTAAATATAATTCTTACTTTGAGTTTATTATACGTATTTTTTTATATTTCTATTAATTTTATTAATTATAATTTTTAATAAGAGGGTATTTATGTATTTATTACTTAAAAATTCGTAATATTACTTATTTCAATTTTAAAATTATATAAAAAAAGAGTTAGTTTCTATTGAATAAGTCACAGCTTGTTAAAACTGATAATCTTATTTAGTTTCCTTGCAGTTAGATTTTATTGTATTTTAACTTGTATTTTGTAAATCTAAATCTAGATAATTAATAATTTTTAACTACAATACTTTGTGGTCATAGAGTACTGTAAATATCCTAGGATATAAATTCTAATACTTACCATATTTTGTATTGTAAATAATATTTTTCATTGTGAATAATATTTTACATTATGTATAACATTTTACATTATATTTTTATAAGTTTGTTTGAAGAAAGATTTTACCCAATTACAAAGATAGTAAAATATATGAAAATATACTTATTTCTTTTATATTTAAAAAATTATAGTAATTTTAAGACTTTATATAAATATTGGATTGGTAAATGTTCAATTCTTGTATATGTTCGAGCATTGTGATTTAAATATTTGTTTGTCTATTTTACGAGATATGTTATTATGATACATAATTTTAAAAATATTTACGTATAGTTTTACTTGATAGTTTTAATAGTTTGTGATATCAATCAATAGATTATAATAGATTTACTGTCTTTACTTTACAAATAAACTCCCTGTAGTAAGATAACGATAATGCATATTTCATTGTATGCTATGGTTTTCTGAAAAATCATTAAGATCATTCCACGATAAATATTTAAACACGATTATACTGATTTAACTATACATTCACAATCTCTTGAAGCATATAATTTCTTTAGACAAATTTCAGTGCGTTTAAAATGGATTTAGAAGAATGAAGAAATTTTCGAAGAGAACAATAAGAAATAATGGGAAATATTTTAGAAGATGCAACGTATTAAATTCAAAAGTCGTTGCATATCTTCAAGATCACTTGAACTATTTCTTCTGAATTCTAACAAAGCAGTTTTAGAAGTTAAAGAGATAAATTTCGATCGATAAATAACTGAGATAAAAGAAATGGTACCCAAAAGAACCACCGTGAAATGCAACAGCTATTGATTTCCAAAGAATGAACATTTGATACGAATTGTGAAAAGAAAAAAAAAAATTGAATAAAGATTGTAAAGATTTATTTCTTTTTTGATAGTAGTAAATTTTCAAAAGAATTTTTATTAATTTTTTTTAATGCATTGTTTGCATTTCTTAAATATATATTAATAATAAAACAACAAAAATGTTACATAAAAATGTTTTTTATATATTTATTTGAAGGAAACGTATAACATTACATTTTAATAAATATTACATAATGATTTCTTTCTGTGATAAAATAGACAGAATAGAAGATGGAAGAATTACTCCCTAGAGGATTTTGCAAATAGGCAATGAAAAGAATTGATGGCTTATATTTTAACTTCTTTGGCCTTGAAAGTCTGGAAAATATTTAGAAAAGAACTGAAAAAGAGAAGTAGGTACTAAACATTTGTCAGCAGGGCAATAAGAAGTCTACTTTTATGGCTCTTAGTAATTTTGTCAATATTTATTCTAAAAATCTATTTTTTCCTCTTTTTTTAATTTATTATTCCTTTATATTTTGATGAGTTTTATTACTGTGTCCAAAAAGTAAGACCAATTTTCAATTTAAAAATCCCGGGGCTTACTTAATTTCAATTTTTTTCTTTTTTATGTTGCTGGCACTGTCTTTGACACCTATGGGAAATTTCACATCAAAATTTTCATTAGTGTTTGAGTCACGCTTGGCTTTGTGAGGCGCTAAAAAAAATTGATTCCGGCGATTTTTGCAATGTTTGAATTAATTGAGCAAAGAACTTGCATTAAATGTTTACGGAAATGTATAGAATGTTGCAGAAGGCATTCGGTGAGCATTCCTATATCGGAAAGAAATGTTTAGAAGTTGTCTACACAGTTCAAAGGAGGCAGAGAACGCGTTGAAGACGAAGAGCCCTCTGGTCGACCATCAACCTCAACCGACGAAGCTCACGTCCAAAACATTAAAGATTTGGTGCTTGCAAACCGTCGATTTACATTTAGAGACCTTGTTGATGATGTTGGAATTTCAAACGCGTCAAATCTCGATTGGTACTGAAAACACTGAATGCGTCAGCCCACACTGCATTAATTCTTCGTGACCCTTTCACCAAAAATGAAGCCATATCGTTCCAGAACCACCGTATTCGACCCATGCGACTTCTGGCTATTTTCTAAACTCAAAAGACCGCTCCAGGGACACCGTTTCGAGTGAATCGCCGCGCGCTTTGAAGGCCAGTCCTGCCGATGACTTTTAAGCATGCATTGAGGATTGTAAAAAAATTTGCCATAAGGGCAAAGTCTCCTGAGGGGGATTACTTTGAAGGCAATGAAATAAATTTGATAGAGTAAATAAAGAGTTTTTGGAAAAAAATTGGTCTAACTTTTTCGGCATAGTAGTAAATCTGGAAGATATATTCAAAGTTTAAAATTAAATGTTTCAAAATTTATCATTGTTTCCTTTTATTTGACGTGTTAATTTTCTTTTTGCACTGACAAGTATACTGTTTAAAAAAATTTATTAAAGACACGACCAACAGAATACACGTGATGAAAAAAAGTCGAGTTGAAAATAATTTAAACTAAAGAAATTAATTAAAAAAGTACAAAAAAAAATTATAATAAAAAATACAAAAAAGTCAGCATGCAAAAAGAGAAAGGGAAAACAGTATGAATCTAGAAAAAAAAATCAAAAATGTTCTAAAAAGTGTTGTTTTGTCTGTCAGTTTTTCTGTAAATTTCAGACGATACTTTGTATTGCTAACGTATTCCTTGTAATTTCAATTAAATGTTACATAAAAACATATGCATTTTTTAAAATTAATTTTATCTAATTAAAACTGTATCTGACAGGAATAAAATATTTCAAAGGTTTATTTATACTAGGTTTCTAAACATCAAGTACTTTGATAATTATTATAATTATAAAAAATATCAAATAAATAGCATCTTATAAAAAACACATTTCAATAAAGGTTTTCTTTAATTTATTTTTCGACTTATTCAAATATAATATGATATGTGCATTAATTATACTTATTTAAATCATTATATTACATTTGCGAAAGTTTTTTTTTTTTTTAAACATTATTCAGTTTATTAAAAAATTAAAAAATTAGGATGAAGTTATTAAAAAATAAATTTTATTTTCAAATCTTTTTCCATGTATTTTATTATAATTACTAGAGGATTGTTTTATATTTATTAATTTCCACGATTGATTCATTCCTTTTATTTAATTTGCATTTACCAATTTTATTTGATTTCAAAAAATTGGTTTATTTTTTACAAAATATGCTTGATATGGAATAATACATAACACGACATATATATATATATATATATCATTCAGCAACATTTCGATCTTTCTTTTTCTGTAAATTAAAATTTTTTTAATTACAGAGAAAAAAAGATAATTTTTAATTTAACTTTTTCTTAAGATTTAATATATTTTTAGAATACTGGCATGTTAATATCTGTATTTTAAAACTAATGACCATTGCTTTTGCTATTGTATTACATTGACTTTTGTTTGACTTTAACTATTGCTTAACTATTGTATATTGTATTATTTTAAAATTATTTCATCAATTACGTTGGAAAATAAAAAATTAAAGTTAAAATTAAATTCTTTCACAAAATGATTTTTGATATGAATAGAGAGAAAATAAATCTTGTAGTGTGCAGTTTGGGCAATCCGATTGTAACTGGGTGTGGTTGTGTTGAAATACTTGAGGCACAGGTTGGAGAACTCGCACCTTTATAAACACCACACATACGATATTTAACGCATTTAAAGACATATAATTATATATTCGGAAAGGATTCCTCTTCTAAGCTGAAAACCCGATACTTAGATACACGCAGAATGCGCGAAATATACTTCTGCTCCGGGTAAGAGTCTCGAAGCCAGCTGACAATTTCTGTTTAACGCCACAGGGGGCGGACGCTCTTGAAAATGTGTTGAAGAAAGCACGGTTACAATCTTAGGGTAAGATTAAATACTATAATATGAATATTTCTTGCCTTTCTGTTCTGTCCTTTTTCTTATTTTAATTTTAATTTTTATTTTACAAAAATTTAAAAATAAAACATATTTGTTTTTAACAAAATATGCTTATTGTGTATTATGGAAAAAATATATTTTCTATGTGAATATTTTAAAAAATAAAATTTTTTGCGAATAAAATTCGTTTTCTTTATTAGAAAATGTATTCTTATTATTAAGTATATTAGCTCCAACTATTATAAAATTTTTAACTATTATAAGATATATCATATATCATATCATTTCTTTACTAAAAATTTAAATATGCCAAATTTTATTTCAAAATAATAATTGTCTGTTTATGTCTCAAACGTGAAATACATATGATGTGGAGTTAAAAGCAATCTAGTATTCTTAACTTCCTGCTATAAATATATTCCATTGGGTAGTATTCTAATTTTAAAAATTCATCCAATAAACGCCGCAGGCTCTAACACCTGCTTTTTTCTCGGAAGGCAGGATCTGAATAAATGAGATGGAAAAAAGGCAGCATTTCATCGAAACTACATCACGCCCCACTGACATTCTCTGAATTCATAACATTCAAATTTCACGAGTATTGCTGGATTTAATGTGAGAGTTTTCAATCTTTAGCATAACTCTATCGAAAAAGGAATTGCTAATTAAAAAGGATTTTTCTTGATCCATAATAATGATAATCTAATCAATAATAATTTGCTTGATCCATAATAATTATAATCTGATCAATAATAATTTGCTTGATCCATAATAATTATAATCTGATCAATAATAATTTGATTGATAATTCATAAATTAATTACATTATTTGTGGTGATAATTTTTTGTTTCTTTTTCGAGACCTTTTGGAATAGGTAGTAAATATGTGTTTTTAATTTATGCTATTTTTTTTAAATATTGTAATCTAAAATTATATAAAGCGTGTATTTTATACATGCGTTTATATTTATAGCTACATTATATGTATACAATTCTATATGTATAAGATGATTATTTTGTCGATTATAACCATATATCAAAAAATACTACATAAATCCAGTACACACTTAACGTGTTTTTAATGCAGGGTGGCACCTAGTTTATTTCTTTAAAATGATTTTTTTTAATCATATACATTTCGACAATTAATATATGTTATTATTACTTGACTGAGTCATGGCGGCCTATTGGGTGACATGTTATGCTGGCAGCCCTAAGACATCTTGAATAGTCAGACAATAAGTATATTGAAAAGAAAGTCTCCATGCCGTTGCCTTAGATAATCACAATTAAAATGTCTGCTGAAGAGAAAACAGCAGGTCAGGAATCTCCCAGATGAATTCCCTTCTGGGAATTTTTTCCAAGATCTCTAAGTGTATTTTATTTAACTTTGTTACGTAATTACTGTCGTAATTTCAAATGAGTTTTTTAGTCATAATAACTGAGATCAGAAAATAATAAATATTACACTAAATCTATAAATAAAACACACGAAAAATTAATAACAACTTACTTTGATTTGTAAATTATTATCAGATGAAAATAAAATAAATGCAAATTCCAGTGGTTATTATTCTATCGATTACAGCGGAATTCGATGAAATTCTGATCATAGTTGTTTTAAGAAAAGAGATCTCTGTTTCGATTCCAGTAGTAAGGAAAGGTTTGAACAAATGGAGTCAACCCTGTTAAAACAGTAAGGTAGAAATCAGTTTAGCAACATGTATTTCAGTAGTTTGGTTATCTAACTTATTGTATTTCCAGTTCCTTCAATTTTAATAAAGCCGTTTCAGTTACAAAACCTTACAAAAGCATTGCCTTTAGTGAGTGGAGGTTCACAATTAGAAAATTAATCATTAAAATTCAAATCATTTAAAGTTTTGTTAATATCCACAGATGACGTCAGGCTGGATCCATAGTCACTGATTTCTAGGATTTAATTATATGTAACATGCATGATAATATGTAACATGCATAATTATTTGATTTTTAGAGAAATATAATAAATCTCCATTTTTATATCTTGGATAGTTACAATATACTTAAGGTTGTTGAAAAAACCATTCTATTTTCGCGAAACGGTAAGGTGGAAGTTGTGAACAGACCAGATGTAAGCCTTGAAAAGTTTTGTTCAAAATTGTGATGGTAAATATATGTATGAAGTGTAGCATGCCCACCATGTTGCACTATGTCTAACACTGAGACTTATATTGATAATGTAGTGGTAAATGTTCACAAGACAAAATAATAGAGATCAGAAAATCACAAATATTATATGATGTCTTAAAAACAAATATCAACTTTCTTTCATGTGTAAATATCTGCCAGATAAAAAATAAAACAATCTAAATTTTCATATTTTTAAGAGATTACTGCATCCACCAAGATTTAGTTTGTTTGGAAGATTAAGAAATTCTGGTCGTGGACTCTTTTGAAGAAGATATTATTTGTTTGAATCCAGTAACGAGTAAACTTTAAATTAGTGCAATTGAGCAGCAGCATTCATTTCTATAGTTTGGTTTGCGTTGTTAATGTTTTCATATTTTCGAATTTTCAATATAAATCTGAGTAAGCTAGGAAGAAGTTACAATAAGTCAGTTAGTTTCAAGAAAGTAGCTAGCTACAAGTAGTTGAGTCAGCTAGTTACAAGAAGGCATTACTTTTCTCAATCTTCTTTTATAGCCGAAATAATTACAATTACAAAATTAGTTAT
Source organism: Caerostris extrusa (assembly GCA_021605095.1). Lineage (NCBI taxonomy): Eukaryota > Metazoa > Arthropoda > Arachnida > Araneae > Araneidae > Caerostris > Caerostris extrusa. Next base: position 66,687 of record BPLR01009161.1, read on the forward strand.
TTAAAATAACAGTGATAGCTTTAATATTATTTACATAGAATGTAATGCTGGCTTGTGTTTAATAAAGTGTAACATACACTCAAGAGCCAAAACATTATGACCACCTGTCAATAACGAGTTGGCCCACCTGACAGTTTGCCTTGGTATGAATTAATACCACCACTTAAACCAGTTAAATACCACTTCCACCTGATCACGTGCCTTCCACGTCATCCAGGCGAGTTCATTGCAAAAATGTAGGTGGTGTGGTCATAATATTTTGGCTCTTGAGTGTAGATGTGAATAGCACTATATTTTTTAAAAAACCAGAAATAAATATTCCTCCTTCCTTTACTTTTTATAGGTGTAGTGTAATAACCTCCGATTATCCTCTATGTGTATATGCTACTATATTTTTTTCGTATGAATGGTAAATGGCTCTCATGTTAAAAAAGATGCATTAAAAATATTGCATGGATTTCAGTTCATTATAGTAAATATTCATTTAAACAATGGTTGATTAAGACATTTCTTCGTATTTAAAATAATAGTAAAATGTCAGTATTTGTTAAACTAAAATGATTTATGTAAATCTTTTTATATCGAGAAATCTTTTGAAATTGGTTGTAAGTAAAAGTAAGTGCATCTTACAAACAAATACAACTTGAAGAAATACTTGGAAGAGATTTATTCTAAAGTCTAATATCGTTTGACATGATTTATTTTCTAGTCAAGTTTGAGAAATTTCAACTTGATTGATGATTTTTGACTTCAAAAGCAACATGGTTACTTGAAAATAGGAAGCTTTGAAATATTACGGCAAGTCGGTTATAGTATAGTGCAAGTATGGTAACTACTTTTCTCCTGGAAAACTATCCGTAGGTCCAGGAAAAATGTCAGAATACACAATCCATTTTTTATTTCCTGGATTTTTTTATTTAAATAAGATCATGTCATTTAAAATTCTGTTTTACTGAAAAGTATTTGAACTTGTTAAATGGGTTAATAAATAATATTATAAAAATATCTGATTAATATAATTAATCTGATATAAAACAATATTAATTTAAATAAGTATTTTAAATAACACATTGAATGATTTTATTTTAAAAGAAATATTCAAAATATTTTTTTTATGTATTCCAAATTTAAAATTAGCTTTTGATGGTACTTATTTAATAACATTTCAACAAATACTAATCTACAAGAGTATGAGGTTTTAAAATTTTTCTAGGATATACAAAGTGAATTATGTTAATAAATGCACAGTATTTACAACAATAATTAAAAATCGATTTTAATGAAATAAATCGATTTTTAATTATTCTTGTAAATACTGTGCATTTATTTCATTTCATTTAATAATTGTTTTCGTTATTTACAGCTTTTCAGGTTGGTACTATTTGGAGACATTTAACTTATGACACATTCAAAGCCCCAAAAACATTTTAATCTCGGAATATGGAATGAATTTTTTTTATTTAAAAGAGAGTATTTCAGTATTATAATATCATGTTCAGTATTATATGATCACATCATTGCTAAATGACAAACGATGCAAAGTATCATTGCTAAATAACCAAAGGCTATATTCCAAATATAAAAGGTAACTCTATATTACAATATTTTTAATTGATTAATTAACAAACGAGTTTTTAAAATATGCATTAATTGTAAATAAGGACCAAAATGCATATATGATTCAAATAGACAAAATAGAAACAAATGTTAAAAAGTTTACTTTTACAAAAATTAACTCCTAAGCAATTCACTGCCTGATGGCCAATTGGGTAGCTTTCTGGCCTTTGGTACCACAGGCTTCAAATTCTAATCCTGGCGATGGAATGGATGTTTTATAGTGGCTCGAAAACCACTTTAAACTGTAGATCCTGGTCTAATTAGCAAAATCTTTCTTTCTTTTTCTCTTAAATAAGTCTTTTATAGATAATTATATTAATTATAGATTATTAATTATAGATAATTTATATTAATTTTCTTAAATAAGTCTTTTATAGATGACGTCAGTTTTCTACAATTTTGCATCTATAAAATAAAATTGAGAAAACTATAAATGAAAAAACTAATATATTGTAACAAAACTTCTTTATTCTTCCTTTGACATAAGTAAGGATTTCTAAGTCTTATTTATATCAAAAAGACAACTTTTAATATAAATATATATATAAGATTTCAACAATTTTTTATCAAATGTTTCTTATAAAATTTTTATCAAGGTGTTTATTGCCTATAAACAAAATAAAAATTCAAAAGATTCCTTTTTTTAAATATAAAGGTTTAGAATGCTTTTTTTAGAGATAAACATTTATACTTTCTGAGATAGTAAAGGGATTTAAATTTCTCTATTTTATTCTACGATCTCAACTGTATTGGATTATTTTTTTATCATTCTGCTGTTCTCCGAAAACGCAACTAAAATAATTTTTTTCTACTTAATCTGTTCTTACATCATGTTTTTCTATTGTTTTCATCTTTAACTCTAATATCATTTTAAAATCCATGCGCTAATCTTGTTATATGTTACTTAGAGGCTTTTAGAGAACTTCTTCAGTTGAAACTATCTACGCTGATATATTTTGAAAGCCACTTTAAAACTTTATACTGTACTTCGTTTTGGTTTATTTTAAGACTTTTATTGCTTATTTGATTTATTTGATTTCAGTTGCTTCAATATGGACCTATTAATTGATTATTTTCTAAAATTACATTTGTTAACTGTTAATTATTTTAAAATTTTAACTTATAAATTGTAATTAGGTTTTTAAATTTATTTTTAAAAAGTGTTAATAATAAGTTCTAAAATTGTTAATGATAAGTGCTATGCTAATGATAAGTTCTAAAAGTGCTAATAATTATTATTATTTTTAAAGTGCTAAAGTGCAAATTTAGAAAAATATATTCATATATTCTACAGTGTGAAGAATTTTGTTGTGTTTATTGAGATATAGGGATTGTAGATTCAATTTTGATGAACAAAATATACAAAACAGAAATCAATCTTCAATTCAAAAAATACTTCATGTGTGTTTTAAATGTAAGAAAATATGTTTATGCATTCAAATATTTTATCCCTTAATATCTCAGAATGGTTTTAAATTAAATTTTACCACATTTAAAAAAATTTTTTTTAAATAGATTATAAAATTTATAAAATAACTATTTTTTTCTCAATGTGATTAAAATGAATATTGTATCATATTTTTGTAGAAATATGTAATAATAATAAAAAATATTAAAAACTATTTTCAATTAACGTAATAAAATTTTGATTGAAATTTTTACATAGAATGCTAAAGTTACGATAGTATAGTGGTGGGTAACTGTTTCTTCGTCAAAGTAATCAAATTTCCTTTGTAAAATAAATAAAAAATTCAATTTAATAGGAGCCCGAAGTTGTTATAGATTAGAAGACGTCAGCTTAGGAATGTAATTCTGGGGAATACATTATCCGTCTAGATGTACATTTAATAAATATTCTAGTACCACGTACTAGACGGTACGTGGTGTAGTACTTAATCTGGTAGTGACCGTTCTGTATTCAGAAACAGGAAGATTTAATGGCGAATGCGACCATGTGTTCTCTCGTCTCCATATTAAGTTCTTGGCGTTAAACGTTTCTGGTATCCTCCTGTGTGACACACAAGTATGGAACAATTACCCTAAAAGACCTTTCGTAAAACGAGGAATGCCGTTTGCCCAAAAGAAAAATTATCAATAATAAATAAAATAACAATAATTACGACAATAGCATATTCTTCAATTACGAGAACAAGTAAAAAGTAGATATTATACTTTAGTGTGTTTTTCTACAATTTTGTGTTCGTAAAGGGCCAAATTTTTTAAAAAATATTTGTAAAAAACGTTTTCGTGCATTTTACTGTTAGATAGCTCTAAGATACTGTTAGATAGTTTTAAAACGTTTTACATGTTAGATGCGATATTATTGTAAAAAAACGAAATCCATTATATTATCAATTAGAAAATATTTGAAATGTTTCTATTATGAATTTAAAAAACTTAAAATCCATTCGTATCTATATAATATTAACATATTACGTTTGGCAGTATACTCTTATGTATATCTGGGGAATTTCTTTCATATATTCTTTTTATCATATATTTTAGGTTATCTATCAAACGATATGGTTGTGGAACAAAAAATCAAACCTCAGCTAATAGAAGGAAAAAAACAAACTCAAAACTTTATTTTACTAAGGCTACAAATTTTTTTTATCGTTTTTTTTTTAATATTTTCGTAACAAAAATTCTATCATATACATATTTACATATATTTTCATTGATTGCAAAATTTCAATTTTTATCGTTATAAACATGTTGTACTTTTTATTCTTCTATCCAGTCTCAGAAATTGAAATGAATTTCCTCACCTAAAAAATCATAGCAATATTTGACAAATTATACTAGATGTTTTATATCAGCGATAAATTTTAATGAGCAGCGTACTTTTTTGCATGTCGTGTGTATTTGATATAAATATTAATAACTTTTTGATCGATATCTGTTTCTAAAATGTTATCACTTGAGAATTATCAGTTTCTAAAAAAATTCCAATTTTAACTTTAATAAAAATATTCCAAAATAATCCAGAGTCTGTTTTCGATTTATTTTGTGTACAGACTATTGTTTTATCACTCCTTTTATTGGCATTTTTGTCTGAAAATATTATTCTATTCAGAGATTTATGAGAATTAATAGGAAAATTCATTGCATTTTTATTCCTATACTAGAGCTGATATATCAATTTTTTTTTTGTCTGCAAAGCGCACCAATTAGTTCTTTTATGGTAACATATTAATTCTAAAAAAATGATTCTTATATTAGTTCTTAAATTAGAAGTACACTTTTTTTTTTGCATAGCAGATGGTTTGGATGGTAGCTGTTTTTAAAATAAATCAATTAAAAATAAAATAAGTTTCTACACAGAAATTTCAACTCATAATATTTTAGCTTCTTAATCTAAGAAAAAGAGCTGGCTGCAATATCAGATACTGAATACAATACTACCGACTTTCTTTTTTTTTCACTTAATTTGTTAAAACTCTTTTATTTATTCAAGTTCGTGTTATGAGTATCAACTCATTTACTTTTTTTCTGCGAAACTTGCTAAACTACTTGAATTTTTTTATCTTTGTTGATTTTCCCAAAATATTTAGATGTTATTTATTAATTTACTCCCTGTTAGATGTCCAATCAGAGCAACAAATATATATTTTTAATTCGTTGCATATTGTCTATACAGTGCAGCAAAACAGTTGCAGTTTTTAGTATTTAAAGATATTTAAAGTTATTTGAGCATTCTAATTTTTTTAATTAACGTATATTTAAATTATAAATAAACTATTAAACTAAAGATAGATAAGTAAAAAATTAAAATTAGAAATAAGAAAAATAGAAAAAATTTTAATACAAAATCATATATTGTGGTAAAAACGTTACTTCATTAAGAAAACACAATCCATAAAAATAATTTATTTAAAATAAATGACATCAAATTAGATTACCTTACAGGTAGTATAGCTTTAATTTTGTCATATTTAATTTAAAAATTTTCAAAATTTAAAAATTCCAGATAGTATAATAAACACTCTTTTATTAAGAATTATTATTGAATTGTTTGGTTTCTATACTTCATCAAATATCTATTTTAACTCTCCATAATTACCAAAAATTCAATATTTTCAACACTAAAAAAATGCTTCAATATTTTATTATTAATTTTTAGAAATACAATATTAATGAACTATTTTTAAATTAATTATAATTTTTTTTTTTTTTTCTATTTCTAAAATTTGAAATGTTTTAATTTGAACTGAAAAAAAATATGCTCACTTTAAAAATTAAATATGAGATAGCAAACTATTTCCAAGCATTTAATAAAAATAGAACAACCCATCTAAAAATTAATCTCCATCGTATTCCTTGACTGCTGCAAAATATTTTTCTAAGATATTAAATAAAAATTATTTCTGAGGAAGTGAAAATTTAAAAAAAAAAAAAAAAAAAAAAAAATAGGAAATATAAAATGAAAAAAAGAACGACAGTTAGAAAGTAGAAATCTAAAATGTAATTAAAAATAACAAAAATGACAAGACAGGTGAAAAGTACTGAGCTGAGTTCATTTAAATTCTACTCCTAGTCTTGTATACAATTTATAAAATAACTACAATGAAACAATGTTAAAATCACAAAGCTCATATTCATATTCAGAAGGAATTTCCATTGTCAATTGTTAAAATAAATGCAAGATGTTTTTTGCAATTTTTATGAAAGCATATCTCTAAATAAGATTTTCTAGAGAAATTACTTTCCTGAATGTTTTTTTTTTTAATATAATTCACATTAAAAATTTCTTAGTATATTTATTCATGTTACTTAAAATTTATTCATGTTTTAAGTAGGTTTACTTTAAAAATTTCCTCAATTTTTAAAGTAGGTTAGCATGAATAAATATATCACAAAAAAAAAATAGTAATCAAAACAATAACTAATTCTAATTTTTTTTTTTTTAATTTATCATTTGCTGTCTTCATAGTTGAACATCAGTGGACCTCCTGTATCCCAAGAGCAGCCCACTAACAGGTGGACAGTGGGATGTTATTGCGATACATGAGGGGATACATCCTTCTGGGTGGACTTTTTAAGGGTAGCTGCCCAAATTGGCATATTGTATGGGAGGAAATCCCTGAAACGCCCACCAGGTAGCCTGACTATCGATGAGGAAGACTGACAGAATCGTTATCGATTCTCCTCATTTCTAAAAGCAGTGAATACAACAACGCCACCGCCGCTAACGGTTTCGAACTTCGGACCTTCAGCACGCTAACTCGCACATTGCCAATGGTTATGAATCGAGCCTTTTATGCGTTTTAAAAATTTCTGTAATATTTAATGTGAGAATTGAATTAATTTAATTTACATAAAAAATTTATTTCACAAAAAAATTCAATACTTTTAAGTACTACTACTTATACCGCATCTATAATTATTTTTAAAATTTTAATTTGGAAAAATATCCTTAAATTAATAAGATGGAAATAAAAAAAATCATTTTCATTTATTTTCTTAAGCATGGCGCAAATAAACCTTATAATATTCCTCCAGTATATTATTATTATGTAAAAAAATAAACACAGTTTTAAAGTCCTTCAAAATAAGTTTCATATAAACGAAGTACCATTTTTTAAATGATTATTTAAGGCTTCAAATTTTATAAATACCTTATTAAATTTAGTATACATTTTAATAGAATAACTTATAAATATGTATAAAATTGTATAGTTTTCATTATTAAATTATAAAATTATCTAAAATATATTATAATTTTTAAAAATAAAATTAATTATAAAATTAATCAGACAGTAAAACAACTTAAGTAAAAGCATACTGCTAGATATATTTTTAAGATCTTAAATTTATTTATGTTTTGTTATTCATTTATATTTTGTGTTTTATTTTATATATTCTGAAATTTGCTTTCATACATGTAAATTTATCTGAATTTTCATGTTCTAAAGTTATTGATAATAAATGTAAAATATTTTATGGTATATTTCTTAAGCAATAATAGGCATTAATAAAATTAATTATTATGATTTAGTTAGTTCAATTACCGTTTAAAAGGTTACATGCAATCAAGCCATAAATGTATATTTATTATGAATATTTTTAAAAAGTACGTTTTATTGCTACAATTAATTTTAAGTAATTAAGTTGAAGAATTCCTGTTTCAATTTTTCTACTATATTATTCTAAATGCAGTCAAACTAATTATATATAATTGCAATTAGATAAATTTTTAATAATTATTTACTTTATTTTATTTCATAATGAGGTTAATAAAATATAAATAAAATAAATATTTATAATTTGACTTTTTGTAATAGTTAACTGCTATTTCAGTGTTTTTGAGTCTGAAAGAAAAAATTTCTCAGTCATTAATTTTCAGAATTTTTTTAAAAAATATATTCCTTTTAGAAATATTCACGTTTAATTTACAAATAAAAAAAAAAATTTCATTTATAAATATTTAAATTTAAATAATTACTGCCTATAATTTTATCTTAAAATTAATAAGATAATTGTTTTTATTCTTAAGGATGAAATTTAATAGATTTTTTTCTGAAAAAAATACAATTAAAATAATTAATGATGTATTTCACATACATGCAAAGTTAGTAAAAATATTACATTTTTGCAATTATTTTGTATCTTTTTATAATAACCCATTAAAATTCCTGAAATGTAAAAATTTTATTAATATTTATTAAACTATCATAATTACTCTATTAGCAGTTTAAAATTATGTCGATTGATTAGCTGCTGATTTTTTTCTGGAAAAAAATATATGGTATGCAAGAAATTATAAAAATATTTAATTAAGTCTTAATTATGAAATAAATTACTATGAATATGGAAATTCACGTAAAAATGCACACAGGTATAACATGAAACGAGCTTCACATTATATAAATATATACACTCAAAGAGCCAAAACATTATGACCACCCCTACATTTTGCAATGAACTCGCCTGGATGCCATGGAAGGCACGTGATCAAGTGGAAGCGGTATTTAACTGGTACTAAGTGGTGGTATTAATCCATGCCAAGGCTTGTTGAAGCCGTGTTGCGCGCCAAAGGTGGGCCAACTCGTTATTGACAGGTGGTCATAATGTTTTTGGCTCTTGAGTGTATATATATATATATATATATATATATATTTATTTATTTATTTAAATTTTATAAATTTATATTATTTAGATATTATATAAATTACAATATATCGATATATATATATATATGCCTTTTAATTTTTAATAATAAAATTCGCAATAGTGAAATTGCTTTTACATCTATTTTAAAGAATTTCTCAAGGAACATCACAATTATCATTGTTTTTAAGCTTTACTTGCATTACTTTGAAAAAGTCATTTCATTTCACACACATGCTTTTAGGTATATGAACAATATACAAATTTAACCATTCAAATTAAACAAAAATTTGACACGAATAAAAGACCTGACTTTAAAATGACTACTACAAGCAATCGTGAAGTTAATCTTCTTAGTATCAATATTAATATACAAAATTACCTAAAAATCAATATCTTTGACAAAAAAAAAGAATTCCAGTTCTCAGTCATTGAACTTTCACCCTGGGATTCCAACATCAGAATCAAAAGTACATCGTTATATAACCAGTAATCAACTTTTTAGAATTAATGCAATTGGAAACACTATTTTTAAACAGCAATATAAAAAAAGAAATTTAAAATGCTGTAGTCAATGACGGAATACCCATAAGGCATGAAATTTAACATTTCATAAGTACTTTTTAATTCGTTATTTTTAAACTCATTACATTTGAACATCATTGCTAAGAACTTTTTCGTATGTTTCAAGCTTTCCACAAATCCTCTGGACATCTTCGCACAGTTTTCTTATGGAATGTTGGATCACATTTTTAACTTCCAAATAATCCTTCTATATTCTTCGGTTGCTAATTGCGTGCTGTAAAATTCCCAATTAATGAGTAATAAATTACCACTCTGAAAATTCACGCACCGATTGTCAGTTGTATTTTGTCACGCAATTACTTTTGAGTCTCGTGATCATTTCATGTGACACAAATTTTATTTAAAAAACCAATTGCATTCTCAAACTGCTTTTCATTATTTTTATTCCTTGTCACTCTAAACGGAAGGAATTTGTGTTCCATCTTATTATTCAATGATTTCGATTTGGATTCAGTCATCTAGAAACAGAAATAACATAATTTTAATGCCCCAAGTGTTTGTATTCGTTGTTAAAACTATCTTCAGTATATTGTAACTAATCTTTTGATGGACAACTTTTTCTCAACCAGTCTTTGTGTATATATGCTTTTTTATCTGTCTCTGAAGTTTTTTTGCCTTCTACCGTTTGATATTTATGTTTTTAATGACATTCAGTTTAGTCGTTGCAGTTTATATACGCTTTGGATCTTGAATAAATTCATTTTCATTTTTTTCTATTTTTTATTAAACCAATTGAGAGCTACATTAAAATTTATGCACACGAATGCTTTTTTAAAGTTTTGTTATACAAACACTGTGCGTAAAAAAATTTCTTGTTCATTGCCTTTTTAAAATTGATGAGTAGTTTAGTTCGTTTGTCGCTGTACAATCATTTTGTGCAAACGAGAGCTAAACAGACCGGGATCTATAGTTTAAAGTGGATTAGAACCTGATTAGAACCAGGATTAGAACCTGAAGACTGTGGTACAAAAGGCCAGAACTTAAAATTGATGGGACTAACCACGAAGTACTTGAGAATTTATGTACAGCGAATGCTACTTTCATGTCTATCTTATACAAACATCTATAACGTATATAAATTTTTAAAATAAATTTTTTTCTTGTGCTTCTACATTTTCTGATATTTTGTCCAATATATGTGTATACACAGTGCTTGTTTCCGAATATAAAATTATCCGTGTGTAAGCTGAGAGTGCTTTATTTCTTCACAAAATTTACTCAGAGTTTAAAACTTGTACGTAAGCCTGAAATGAAATATATTCCAGTGACATTTTAAACATGCGACTGTAAAATTAAATCACTGTAAAATAACACTAGACAGATGATAACGAGAACTAACCAGACGCCAATGACAATAGTAATAACTCTGGAAACCCAATCTGAAGCTAGCATATTGTTTCTATTCATCTTTTACACGATTTGTGGTATCTGTTGTGCTTATTTTCTGTACCATTTTATTTTTTGAGTGAAAGATAAACGGAAGAGAAAATTCTTACTTGGAAAATTCCAAATTACATGGGATCACGTTTACTGACAACATTTTAGTACTATTTTAGTACTTTTCATTAGTTGGATGCAAATTTCGCTAACATCAGATTTTTCGTTTTAGCGATGATGCTGCAAAGCAGCAATACAAACAATTTTGGAAAAAAAAAGTGAATAAATCTAATTTTTGAATTAAATTAATTTCCTTGGACGAATGATTCATTTAATTCTAATTTTTTTAATTAATTTTTTTAATGATAGGTTGTTCTCATTAGTACAAAAACTCTAATTGCATGTAATATAATTACCCACAATAACGCTCGTCTACTGTCAGAATTTAAGTGGTTGGTTTATTAATACTGTGCCCAAAAAGTAAGACCAATTTTCAATTTAAAATTCCGGGGCTTATGGAATTTCAACTTTTTTTTTCTTTTTTTAGGTTGCTTTTTTTAGGTTTCACACTGTTCGTGTGAAATTTGACGCCAAAATATTCATTAGCATGCATTGCCGATGACTTTTTAGCATGCATTGAGAATTGTAAAAAAAAAAATTGGAATAAGTACATTGTGTCCGAATAGGGGTTATTTTGAAAGCGATGAAATAAAGTTGGAAGAATAAATAAAGTTTTTTTTGAAAAAAAAAAAATTAGTCTTACTTTTTGGGCACAGTATATATATATAAATATATATATATATACCTTATATGTTTCATAGTATAAAACAATCCGTGTGAAAGCTGAGGGTGCTTTATTTCTTCACAAAATTTACTCAGAGTTTAAAACTTGTCCATATGCCGAAATGAAAAAAAATATTCCAGTGACGTTTAAACACGCGGCTGTAAATCAAATCACTGTAAAATAACGCTAGACAGATGATAACGAGAACTAACCAGACGCCAATGACAATAGTAATAACTCTGGTAAAGCAATCTGAAGCTAGCATATTGTTTCTATTCATCTTTTACACGATCTGTGGTATCTGTGCTACTCTTATTATTAGCTTATTTTCTGTACCGTTTTATCTTGTGAATAAAAGATAAACGGGAAGAGAAATTCTTGCATTTCAAATTTCAAACTACAGGTGATCACGTTTGCTGAAAACGTTTTTAGTACTTTTCGTTGGCAGGACACAAATTTCGCTAGCATTAGATTTTTCGTTTTTCGTTAGCAATACAATTTCGAAAATAAAACAACTAATTTCTTTCCTCACTTAATTTATTTTTTTTTTCAAAAACTTAAGAAATTTAAACTAAAGAAATTAAAACGTGCTATAATTTGCGATATTAAGCGATTCATCCTTTAGAGCTGTCTCACAGAAAGTATCTCTATTTTTGGGAGTTCTTATACAAGCCAACCCCAGAATTTAGCTTCAGAAAATGTTCTAAAAATTCTCGACTTATGAGGATTATGTATACAACAGTTGTATACTGTTGTACAACTGTTGTATACTGCTGTAAAACAGTTGTATACTGTTGTACAACTATTGTATATTGTTGTACAACCGTTGTATAACAGTCATGGATAATCTTCAGTTCAGTATCGTCATTCATTGTGTGACAACGAGTTCTAGTGATTGCCGTAATGTAATTTTATGTAATTTTCTACAACTTGAAAATACTTTTTTTAATTTCTTTTATTAAATCTATTGTGTTATTTACAGTTATTTAACAAATAAAATTTTCAAAAACATGTCATTGACTTTTTTTTTTTTTAATCCTTTAGTTGGGAATTGCACATTTTTAACTTAACACTGTACAGTAATATCATTCAAATGTATTATATAGTACTAGTAATAATACCACTTGTACAATATTGAATACTAGCCCCTTACATCTACCTGAGGTATGCTAAAAAACAAAGTGCACATACTCAAATTTAAAGGACAGTTCTAGTACAATTCTTTCACAAAAATTAAAGTATCTCTAATTTTTTTCAAAAATTTTTTTTTTTTTTAAGTCTTATGAATTTAAAAATATTTTAATATTTTTTAAGAAATTAGAAAGGATTTAATTTGAATCTAAAAATCAAGTTCAATACAAAAACAAATTGTTCACGATATTTTGATGAAAAATTTCAGATTGATTGTTTGTTAGTCGTTCGGTATCCAAAGTATAATGTAGCTCCCGGTTGGTGGGCGGATTTCTAATTATGTATACTTGCCTGATATAGTCATAAAATATTTTAAAAATATAAATGAACCCTACATAAAAACAATTGAATAGTCTAAGCAGATGATTTTATTTTCTATGAGGAGCTCTGTTTCTGAAAATTGTTTCTTAATTATGGTAAAAATTAAAGTGAAATTTAATGAATCTAAATCATATGGAAAAATCTTTATGGAATTTGTTTAAGCTTAAAAATATTATTATTATTTATTATTATTTTTTTTAAATTTGGGAAACATTATATTTCGTTAACCATACTGTGAGAATAAATTAAAGTTCTTTTCATAAGGAAATCTCAATTATTTCTGCTTCTTCTTTTGCAATTATAATGAGAATCACACCAAATCCTTTGTTAGGCATTGTATTTTCGAGTTTCTATCGAAATTAGGACTTGAACAAAATTAATTTTTATTCTCAATTTAAAATGATTATAAAGGTTATTGTGAAGCAACTACAAAATCTATTAAAATGAAAATACATATTTTTTTTTTTATAAAAACATTTCTTTTTATAAAAGTAAATAGGACATCATTAACATGTGCATAATATTTTTGTGTGAGAAAATAACATTTTCTGCAATACAATCCAAAAGATGTATCATTATAATAAAGGGAAAGTATTCATAAGATTTTAAAACAAATCATCGACAAAAGTTTACATTTATTTGTCGAAAAACAATCATTAAATATTGAAATTTCGATACAGAAAGTTAGTGATTTAATTCACAGACAATTGATATGATACAGTATCGAAAGGAACATATTACCATATTTTGATTAGGCTTATTATAAGTTTCTGAAACATGTCAGACGACAAAATGAGTTATCTTATACCTCATTATGGCATGAATGATTTTTGTTTGCCGAAATTCAAAAACGGGAAATTAAATCAATAAAAATATTCATTTTCCCTCAAAACATCTTTTGATAACAAGAAGGTAAATTGACTCGAACAAATGGTCCAATTTATTGTTATTGTAATGGCGAAATTATTTTATAAGCATCCTTTGTCATGTTTAAATTCAATCACATATCATTATTTTTTAAAAATCAGAAGCTATTAAGGGTTCTTTTCGAAAATAAATGGAACATTTAAATTAATAGCAAATAATCTCAAAGCGAATAATGATCTTAATAAGAAATAAATGCGAGCCAATAGAACTATTTTTACTGTAAGTTTATTGATTAACATTTCTTGGCTGCTTAGAAATAGCACTTATTTTATGCATTATATTTTAATAATAATAATAATTGAGATTCTTTTTAGTATAAAAATATTCTTTTAGCTTAAATTTTATAATTTATGCAAAAGTTTTAAAAGATTTTTGAAATTACTTAAAGAATTTAAAAGAATTATTTTATTTAAAGAATTTTGACAATACTACCGTGACCAAAAAGTAAGACCAATTTTTTTTAAAAAAACTCTTTATTTTTCTTCCAAATTTATTTTATCACCTTCAAAGTAATCCCCTCCGGACACAATGCAGGGTCATCGGTAGGGATGGACTTCAACGCGCTCGGCGATTCACGTTGAATCGCCTACAATCACGCCTACTCACGTCTATAATCGGTGTCCCCGGGGTGAATAAGTTTAATATTGAGTTTAGGGAATAGCCAGAAGTCGCACAGTATGAATAAGGTGGTTGATGAATGATATGGGTTTCATTTTTGGCGAAAAAGTCACGAAGCATCAATGCAGTGTGAGCTGGCGCGTTCAGTGTTTTCAGTACCAAACGAGAAATGACGCATTTGAGGGCCAAAATGGAATTGACCGATCCTTCTGAAATTCTAACATCATCAACAAGGTCTCTAATTGTAAATCGACAGTTTTCAAGCACCACATTTTTAATTTTTGGGCTTGTGCTTCGTCGGTTAAGGTTGATGGTCGACCAGAGGGCTTTTCGTCTTCAATGCGTTCTCTGCCTTCTTTTAACTGTTTATACCACTTCTAAACATTTATTTCCGATATAGGAATGCTCACCGAATGTCTTCTGCAACATTCTATACTTTTCCGCAAACAAAATTTAATGCAAGTTCTTTGCTCAATTAATTCAGACATTTTAAAAATCGCCGGAATCAGTTTCAGCGTCTCACAAAGCCAAGCGTAACTAAAACACTAATGGATATTTTGAATGAATGATCTAATGAATTTCCCACAGATGTCAAGGACAGTATCAGAAACCTAAAAAGTAAAAAATGGAAATTTCATAAACCCCGGCAATTTTAAATTAAAAATTGGTCTTACTTTTGGGCACAGTAGTACATGATTAATTTCATTTTTTCTTATGTACGCTCCTTAAATAAATTTTAAAAGTTTGATATAGCAATAGAAAATAAAAATTATTTAAGGTCTTATAAAAATCATTACAAAAATTACATTACGAATAAATGTTCAATTATTTTTTCATCAAATTTCTGCATAAATATATAATAAAAGATTTGTATTAATAGCAAATAATCCTAGAGCGTATAATGTTCTTAATAAGAAATGAACGTAAGCCCATAAAACTATTTTTATTGTAAGTTTATTGGTTAACATTTTTGGCTGCTTAGAAATAACACTTATTATATACATTATATTATAATGAAAGAAATTGAGAATAATTTTAGTATATTTTAAATCTTTTAATAAAATGTTAACAAAAGTTTTTAAATATTTTGAAATCCCTGATTATTGGACAATATATGATTAATTTTTAATTTTTCATTGTGTACAATACTTAAATAAATTTTTAAAAAGTGTGATATAGCAATAGAAAATAAAAAATATTTAAGGTCTTATAAAAATTATTATTGAGAATTGCATTAAAAATAAATGTCTAATTATTTTTATCAAATTTTGAGATTCATTTTAGTATATTTTAATTTTTTATAAAATTTATACAAAAGTTTTATAATATTTAAATTTTATTATTGAATTATTATTATTATTTTATTTTTGAATTATTAATATTTAAAAATTCAAAATATTATTTAAAGTTTCAAAAGACTTTTGAAATCACTTATTAAAAGTACCATATATGATTAATTTCCTTTTTTTCACAATCTACTATATTTAAATAAATTTTTAAAGTTTGTTATATTAAAAAGGAAATAAAAATAATTTAAAGTCTTATAAATTTTTTATAAAAATTTAGATTGAGAATAAACGTTCAATTATTTTTTTAACAAATTTCAGCATTTATTTTCATTAAAAACAATTCTATATCAATAGTAAAATGATGACGTAAATAATTAAGAAAAAAATTTATCCTAATTTAATATATTTTGCTTTTTTTCTGGTCTTACATAAAATGAGAAATGTAAATGTAAAGTTTTTAAATGTAAATTAAAAATGTTATATTTAATTAAAATGTTTAATAAATCTAAATTTAAATAATAAATGTTTACTTAAAAAAGTTTTAAATTTCTTCTTAAATATAAAAATCAAATTTATGAGATGAATTTTAGATTTAAGGCAAATCTTTTTAAATGAATAATTATTAAAATGAATATTGCAAATCATTAATTCACATTTTTTTGAATTGAAAGTGAAATTGTAACAGATACTTTAAAAGATTGTTAGGAAGTGATAAAAATCTACATTGCTATTTTAGAATTTCTTTATTCTTCTTAAATAAATATTTACTATACAAATTAGCACGCATTTGAAAATTAAAATCATTCTGGTGAAATATTATTATCAAAATTCTTTGATGCATAACCTCTCCTTTTACGATGTGGCAAATGACTTTTTTTGGAAAAATACATATTTGCTTTATTTATCTAAATTTTAAGCAATATCTCATTAATGAATGAGTATCTCAAAATGAATATAAATTTATGAATGACAAAATAAAAATGTAGCTTAAAAGTTATTCGGGAACCAGTTATACTATTTATAAAAAATAATCTATTCGTTCATTTTTTTATGATCCAACATTTTTATTTCTATAATTATTTGAAAGAATCTTTATTTAATTAAATTATCTTGAATTTTTTATTGCTTTACTCCCACTGAAAATTTCAATAGGTTTTTAATTGATAACCATTAGATATATACATAACTGTTAGGGTAATTAATAATATTAATATTAAAGGGGCCTAATAATTATATATAAATAATATATTTTTAAAATTTTGTAAATTATGAAAAAAGTACTCTAAAATTTTAAAATATTTTTAAATACAGAAAATTAATATAACGAAAGAAACATATTTATTATTTTTATTTCACATATTTATTTAAATAAAAAATAATTAATCTTTTATTCAGACATTTATAAATATTCAATAGACAAAAATAAATAAATCAAACACTTTCATGAATTCTTTCTAAAATCTTTAAATTAATTTTACTGCAAAACATTAAAAAAAATTAATAATGAGATGAATTTCTAAGTACTTAAATTATAATTTTTTAGAGCTCCCACTTATAAAATGTGGAAAAAAAAAAACCACGAAAAAAATTTTTCAATTTAAACTGCCCTATTATATTTTCAAGATGCTACAACAACGCCTTTTGAGGGCATCTTTTACGAAGCATTTTAAAGCGATATTACTATGCAAATTGGATTACTTTAAGTTCCACTCATTGTAGATTACTTCAAAAAAAAAAAACGAAAGACACGTTGAATATAAATAAACCTGCACATTTATAATATAAAACCCACGAAATTAATTATACTTTTTTTTTTTACACATAAATGCTTAAACTCTTGATTTATCTCTGCCTCTTTTTCCAAAAAAAAAAAAATATATAAATATATAATAAAAATATTTTACTCATGAGTAACTTTTTGCAACATGTCCATCATGTAAGGAGAATTAGATTGTTACAAAATTATAATAATTAGCTGCTTTTTCTCGAAAGTCTTGTCAATTTACAGTTTGTAAAATGTCTATTTGCCATCTTAATTTAATAAAGAATTGCATCATAATTAGCATACTTCTTATAAGAAGTGCGTGGTTTTAAAAACTCCCCCATTAATTCACTTACTCTTTTCGAAAAATTCAACACAAAAGAAATTTTACACACATAAATAAATTGATTGAAATTTCTTGAATGTATTTATTAATGTATCCTTCAATGTATATTTATTAAAAAATAATAAGATTTTCTGTCAATCATTTTAAATTACATTTATAAGCTTTTTAACCGAGGTAACCTGTATTTTTAAGGTAATTGACAGGTAGTTTTGAAAATACAAAGATTATACCTGAATCCTTTTCAAGATAAATATATGCATATGAAAAGGGAAATAGGATGGACCAAGGTTGTACAGCAATTGTTTGAGATATTTAGTAACACACGAACAACCATCAAAATTTAATAAAAATAAAAAAGAAGGACGTAACATTAAACCACACAAGAACAGTTCTTGAGACTTATACTGAGGAAGTTTAAGTCGGTATACAGAAGGCGTTGCTGATGTCCTAGAAGGTAGGCCACCCAGACTTATGAAAAGAGCAGTTACAATTTCCCTTGAGCCTCCATCAATATGTCCCACTTCAAAAGCCAGAAATGAAAGACATTAGGAGGCTGCTATGTACAGCTTTAGCCTTCAGTCTCAGGGTTCAGATGTCTGGGCAAGGGGACTTGTTTCTGAAGCTTCTGGTAAAAGCACACTTTAGAAGTAGAGAATCTATGAGTGATCCCATAGAATGCTTTTTAGGTGGCTTCAATGTCAGCTCTATTTCTGAGTGAAGTCAACACAGCTCTCTGAAGGGTGTTGGAGTGCAGATGTGTGGTTTGTCTCTAGCCAGTTCTACTTTGGTGTGTCAAGGCTGGCAGTGACATAGGATGTGGATGATTTTGGGGTGACAGTCAAGCTATCACACCTCCTTCGTCATGAACTTTTGAGTCTTTTCGTTTTGACATACTGATGCGATGTAAAGTTACCCACACTTTATCGTCAACAGTGTAAAATACTTGTCCACACGTTTCTTGTCAAATTTCTGTTTTCTTTAACTTTCCTTTAATTCAATTAGTTTCCATTAAAATCGGTTATGATAGTTGCGAATCTTTAGTTATTTCTGCTACGAATTGTCGTTTTTCACAACAACCTTGAAACCTTGAATGATGTCATCTTTTCCAAATTGTAGGAAGGCAGGTATATGGTCCATGGTTTCACAGACGGTCATATTCATTGCAAAACGAATGACAGGAGTTTTGATTTGCCATCTGTCAAGTCCATCTCCCGGGTTGTCAAGAATGAAATTTGTAAAAAAAAAAAAAAACGAAGTTAGTTGATAACTTAAAAATATAAGTGAATTATAACACTCAATATTCTTTCTAGCTCAAATTTCTTTTTACATCAGGAGAAGAGTAAAATTTAATTATTTTAACAGAGGAACTCAAATGCTACATTAAACACATTTGTTGTAAGACAAATATTGAAGTTCAATTACATAATATTATTTATTTTATACAACACAAAGCAATGGTTACAATACAAAGCATAATCTATATCTAACTAAATTTTTAAATTTTTAAAAACGATGGATCCCTTCACTGTTGTCACACATCCAGAATCAAGTTTATGTGGTCCACTACATTGGTTTCGTGAAAGTTCAGACAGAAACTAAAACGATTCTCATGGTAAAAAGCGATTTACATCCTCCTTTGTTTCCAAGTCACAACTCGTACTCCTAATTAATAAAGAATTTATATTCCTATGCAAACTAAACATTTTTGAATTTGTTTAGATGAATCTGATATATATTTGACACAAGCATTTTCTTTCAAAGTACAGAATAGACTTTTAAATCATATTAAACCCTTTATTAACGCACTTTTTTTTCTTACGGACCATAGGTAACATTCGATAAAATAACAACACTAATCCGCTTTCCAAAATATAACTTGTTTAAAGCAAACTCCACATAAATAAACATTTCTAAATTTAATATAATCCTTATCCCTAAAGACTTAGATAAGTTTTCGTTATTGACTAACATAAAAAGAAACTAGCATCAATTCAACTGATTGGAATCTTACAAACCATATGGGAGCGACGTAAACTCCTTTTTTGTAGGACAGTAAATCTTTCGGTGGAAAGGCAACGAGTGCTTAGAATATAAATGGATATATAGGTCATATATTTCAAAAATGTTGGTCTTTTGGGAAAATCTTGAGATCATTTGAGTCAACCAAGCTAAATAAATGTTTTAAGCAAACATGTAATGTGGAATTGAAAAGAAAGTATAAAGATGAACTGAAAAATATACAAACATTGTTTACTCAGAATGATTTATTTTAGATAATATTATTTATGTTAATAACTACGTATACACAAAAATTCCATCAATTTAAACTGGTTACTGCAATGATGCATTTTTAACTTAAAATAACATCATTTAAGTCCACAACCAGTGAATTATGAAAATTTACTTAGTGATATATTTTATAACAGTTTGAAAAGAAATCTTCAATTTCCTTCTAACTGCATAAATACAATGGTAATCATGAAAAATTAATTAAAAAACAAGTATGCTAGACAAGTATACAATACAAGGTTTGGCATTAAAATTATAATAATTATTGTTAAATGCTAAAATTTATATATTACATTATCTGTAAAAATTACTCGTAGAAAGAACTTGGGGCAATATTATTATATTATATTATAATACAATATTATTATGATTAATATTATTTGTTTGATGCACTATTAATTAATATTAGTTGGACGATTTATGTACTGTTTACATAAACCATGTAGTACTCTAAAAGAAATTATGCTTATAGAACTAATATCTAAAACGATACCATATTAAAAAAAAGGTTTATATTAACATAGAATTTATTTGAATTAAAGGGGTGGAGGTGATTTTAATTATAATGAAATATACATTGGATTTTAAAATAGGATTCGAAATTTTTTAAAAGATAGATTAGTTTTTAACTTTCAATCAAATTCAAAGATAATTATTTATGAATTAAAACAGTATTTTTTTCGTCTGACTGGAATTATTTACAATAATTTATACTTCAAAAGAATTCCGATCGAAACTTCAGTCCATCAGTTTTTTATTTATTTATTTATTTATTTATTTATTATTATTATTTATTTATTTTTTTTTTTTTTGAGTAATTTTTCTCTAGTTTTGTTAGGGAGGCCGGATGGCCTATTGGCTAGTTCTGTCATTGGTACCACAGACTGCAGGTTCGAATGCTGGCTGTGACATGGATATTTGTTAGTGTTTCTGGGATGCACGTTAAACTGTAGATCCTTGTCTAATTAACACAAAGTGTGCAGAAAATGGTTGTACAGCTACAAACAAATCCCATTTACTTTTTGTGGAATATTTTTTCGAAATTTCCGATATTTCTTATTAAAACATTTTAGGAAGTGTTAGATCCATTAATTATTTCGTAAAATATACGTTATATTTTCTTGATTATTATATTTCTAAAACTAATTGTTAAAATATTTGGACTAAGATCTTGCTTTTAAAGGATTTTAATAATTATTCTTATATGGACAACTTTTTATATCCAATTCAAGTATTAATAAAAAACAGTATAGTATCAAAAGTATTGTTAAAAACTTTAAGAAAAATATCTTAAAAATTATTTAAATATTCATCTTAAAGTAAATTATTAATTATTCAAAGCTTATAAGATAAGTTAATTGCTTACATTAAAATTCTAGCACGGAATTTAGTTGTGTGGCATTTGAATAAATTTAAAAATTTATATTTATTTTTATTTTTATTTTTCATTGTCAAATTATTTTACTGTGTATTAAGCTCTTGTTTAAAGATATTATTCTGTGGACAACTTTTGTATTCATTTGAAGTATTGATAAAAAAATCAAACTTTCAAAAGAAATATTTTAAAATTATTTAAATATTCATGTTAAAGTAATTTACTAATTATACAAAGTTTATAAGATAAGTTAATTGCTTACAGAAAATTCTAGTACAGAATTTAGTTGTGTGGCATTTGAATAAATTTAAAACATTTTATATTTATTTTTATTTTATTTTATTTTTTTTTTTTTTTTATTCTTATTTTTTGGGTTATTTTTATTTTTAATTATCAAAATATTTAATCATTGTGCATTAAACTCTTGCTTAAAGATTTTATTCTGTGGACAACTTTTGTATTTAATTCAAATATTGATGAAAAACCAAACTTTCAAAAAAAAATTTTGTTTAAATTGTTTAAATAATCACGTTAAAGTAATTTTTTTAATTAATCAAAGTTTACAAGATAAGTTAATTGCTTGCTTAAAATTCTAATACAGGATTTATTTGTGTGGCATTTGAATAAATTGAAAACAATTTATTTTTATTTTTATTTTCGTGTTATAGTTTTAGAAATTTTTAAAAATTTCAATCAACAATAATGATTGGTACCTAAAAACATTTGATGAATAATTAACACA
The DNA here is from genome assembly GCA_021605095.1 of Caerostris extrusa. Classification (NCBI taxonomy): domain Eukaryota; kingdom Metazoa; phylum Arthropoda; class Arachnida; order Araneae; family Araneidae; genus Caerostris; species Caerostris extrusa. The sequence goes on from BPLR01009161.1 coordinate 89,020, forward strand.
GTATTATTAATTAAAATTTAAATATTGTGGTTTGTTTTGAATAGAGTTTTTGTCCCTAATACCAAATTCTAGGGCCATCTTTTTCTCTCAAACTTGTGCCGTAAGATGACACTTGCTTTAATTAAACCTATGAAATTGATTGATGGTAGCCAAGGGGTTTCATGTTGAAATTCAGGGAAGTGTTGGCGAACAAGCCACTGTGAAATGCAGCGATGAAAATTATTTTAATATATTATAATACCTTCCATTCAAAAGGTTTCCTTAAATGGCCGTTGCATCCCAGTGAATTCTTAATTATATTAGCAAGATTAGAAAAGCACACAGAGAATTTTAAAGGTTCAGATGAAACTCGTTTCATATTAATTGTAAATTTAAAGTAAATTTCGAAATGGAAATTAATTTATTCGTTTTCTAATATTTGATGAGTTAAGTAATGTTTGAAGTGGATAGAAAATTCAATATCGTAATGTGGTATTTTAATGGGATTCTCTAGGAATCAAATTTAATAACAGATATTGTCAATATTCATTTTGGATAACAGTTATTGATTTTAAAGTACTCATATTATTTAAAATTTTAAAATATCTTGTTTAAGTACATTAAAGGTCTGGATACGTATATTTGGTATTTTATATACCATCAATGTTTTGAAATTAAATAGTTTAAGCAATATAAATTGAATCTCCTTTCACAACTCTAAAGATTGGAATTCAATCTATACAGCCATTATAAGGTACATAGCCCCTCAATATGGATGTTTGTAATGATAAACTATCATTACATATTTATTAAAATATTCAATATTTTATAATGTGTATATATATACATTACAAGTTGTAATTTATATGTATATACATTATAATATAATAATTATATATAATATAAATATATAATATATAATTTATATAATGCATATACATATTCAAGAATATTTTATTATACATTAAAATATTCTTGAACAAAAACAAAAAAATCTTAAATATTTCTTTTTATAAATGTTGGCAATGAACTGGATATTTTAACAAACATTTTTGAATTATTTTATACTTTATTTAGATATAAAATAAGAGTCATAAATTTTATTTTTATATAACTTGTTATATGAAAATAAATAATGAATTCTAAAAATATAATAACACTATATATTTTGTAATTTTATCACTTCAATTAGTTGTGAATTTATATTAATAATCCAGTTTCATGAAGAGTTAAATATTCTGAACAAGAAGCACGTAAATGTTTGCAATATTAGCAAAGATTTATGAGCAACTAAAATAAGAATTTTTATATTACAAATAACAATTTAGCATCTGTGTTAAATTATTGAAAGCGACAAGCTGAGCAAATTTGGAAATTCGTTTTTTTTTTCCCTCTCACCATGTCACATATATAACGTTTTACAGTAATGGCACCTAACATATAAGCAGTGTTTATCAGTGAAATTTAATTTCGCATAAATCTTAACTAATATTTTAAGAATTTGACATATCATAAATCGAATAAATTAAACATTATTCAAATTTTCACATTATAGTAAATAGAAATCCGTAAAAATATTTCAATATTTCTTATTTTTCTCTTTTCCGCAGTGATTTTAATGTTATTATTTAATAAACTTATTTACAGTTTTCTTTATGTTTGAGAGAAGCAAGGGTATTACTTGAATACCTACTTTATAACTTTAAATCCTTATAATTTTCATTAAATGTTCAACATATAAAAAAAAAAAATCAACAGTTTTGTTTAATTTGAAAATATTTCTTATACTAAAAACATTTATCAAAATAAAATTTTCTATTTTTTTTCCTTAAATGATCGTAGTTATATGTATTTCAATAATTTTTAACGGTTCGCAATAAAAGTTGATTAAATTCTTGCGTATTAAGTTACATTAATCCTTGGGCCTTATTTTTTAAATTTTAATAAATTTCTTCAACTACAAATAATAATAATTACAATTGAAATAATAACCAATGTAATATATTCGAATATCTGCCAATAAGCAGATGGCCTTGATTCATCACGGAGCTGTTGTGCCAACGAAGAAGAAGAGGAATAATTCCCATAGATGAGGTAACTATGCTAACATATTAAAATAAATGCTTGAAACAGCATGATAAAAACTCAGTTACATCTCCCCTTCATTCAAATAATAATAAAATCGGAAAATAAAAATTGATGAAAATCAAGTACTAATTATTAAAAAAAAAATTTCACTTCTTTTCAAAATGGATTAAAATGTGTCAGAAATAATTGAATTATGATAGATAATTCACAAAATGTTAATAATGACGTACTAATACACTAAATTGAGTGTGGTTTTAAAATTGAAAACCGTAAATATAAGATGGAATAATATCATACTGAATTTAAATTTTCTTCTTCTTTATTGGAGATAGCGTTCTGGCCATTGGTACCATATACTTCGGTTCGAATCCTGGAGGTGGCATGGGTTTGTTAGTGGTTCGGAATCCATGTTAAGCTGTAGGTCCCGGTCTAATTAGCCCAAAGCATGCAAAAAATGACCGTAGAGCGGCAAAACCAAATCATTGGAGCAACAGCCCCATCGTAGGCCAAGGCCGTCTGCCTACCGACAGACTTCGAGACAGGACGCGCGTATTTAATGTGGTATGGTTATCATCCCTATCCCAGTCGTATTAGACCGGGACCTACGGTTTAAATGGATTCCGAGCCATTATAAACATTCCTGGTACCGCTGGGACACGAACTGTGGCACAGAGTAATAATCAATCAGCCATCAGACCCCCAAAATTTTTTTTTTGCTTTAAATAAGTAATTCCGCTCGAATCCTGGACTGTAGGTTAAAAGTATAATGCTCTACCGACTGAGTACTCCGGGGTCTAAATTTTCTGTATATATTAATTTAATTCAAAAAGCGTTGAAGATATAGAGTCATATCGAACAACTTGTGCGTGAAATAATTGCTAAACTTTGCAGCATGATGATGTATCACTTTTTAAATAATACTCTGCAGTAACTGTTACATCGTGCACAAGTTTATTCTCTGCAATTCTTGCCCGTTCATCATATTAGTGTTCAATGAACCACACCTTAGATTGCTTTAATTAAAATGGAAAGCTTTCGCAACAACCAGGATTCACAAAAGATACTGCCACCTTCTCTTTCTTTTTAAAAACAGCAAATCTATTATTCTTCACTTTCATTAGCTAATCGTTTCACTTCGTCCATTGTAACTAGAATAGCATGTAGTAACTTTTTTTTTTTTTTTTTTTGCTTTATTTTGTAGAAAATGCTTTATTTAATTGATGTGTATCGTATATTTTAAATATTATACTATTAAAGGCTTTAAAATTATAAGTTATTCAAACTAATTAAATTTTAGCAAATAAAATTTTCATTTTGTTCTGTGTTAAAAATAAAAAGGGCAAAAAGAATAAACAGAGTTCCAAAGGATAAAAGGATAATTATAAATTTCAACTAATTGGAATTTATTCACTACCATCTAAAATTATATATATATAATATTGGGATTAATACAATACCAGTAAAATGAGCCAAATGAAGCAAATCTGGAGTGGATGTTATCTTGTTCATTTGATCCACATTTATATTAGAAGAAAGATTATCATTCCTTCAATCTAGGTTGGACGTCTTAATGTTACTACAATTTAAAATGAGCAGTATAAGAAATATAGTGTGTTTACACCAATTGTCTCTAACCCACGGATTTTCTAGTTTATGCTTGCGTATAGACATGGACATTTTCGATTTGGCTTCACTGGTCGTATTTCGAACCGAGGTTCTTCAATTCGGAAACCTTAACACCACTACTAATCTGGTAGTCAGTGGCTACTTTTGGTTCCATATCTAGTAATAAAACAATATAATCCACTTCACTGATCTTGCTGATGTTGTCCTTCCCTTTGGCAGTTAGACTTGATCGTGTTTAGTCTCTCTTGTTTTGCTTAAATACGTCCATGTCTTCCATGTAAAGATGTCTGCATAATAAATACTCGCCATCTGATCTCTCGATGTATTGCCTTACCCGAGTCTCAATACCTTACCTGAGTCTTAATACAATACCAGCAAAATGTGCCAAATCTGGAGATGATGTTGTCTTGTCCATTTGAATCAGATTTATCGTTGAACAAAAAACGCCATTTCCTCAATCTAGGTTGGACGTCTTAGTGCTACTACAATTTAAAATGAGCATTGTAAGGAATATGTGTGTTTACCTATTTTCTCCAAACCCACGGACGGACTTTCTGGCTTATGTCTGAGAACAGACATAGAAATTTTAGATTTGTCGTATTTCGAACCAAGGTTCTTCAATTCGGAAACCTTAATACCAGACGTAATCTGGTAGGAAGCTGCTATATTTGGTCCTAAATCTAGTAATGCAATAGAATAATCCACCTCAGGGATCTTTCTGGTGCTGCTCACTTTGGTAGCTAGATTTGATCGTTTTCAGTCGCTCTTGTTTTGATTTGAAATCTTCCGTGCCTTTTAACCCTTTAAAGATGTTTTCATAATAAAAACTCGCCATCTGACTTTACATTTATATGTGCTATTCTTCCATTATTGACAAGAGAAAGACTGTCGGACTTCTTTTTAAACATTATATTTAATAGTCCTGTTAATATTTAATATATAATATTATATGTTTCCCCAAAAGAACTTTTGCTTACAGGTTATCTGCAATGAGTTATTTTATTTATTATTTCTAATGCAACAGAGCCTACAGACTCTGATCCTAAACCAATACTCAAGGGAGGTAATAAAATCTTAGATAACACAATCATGAAAATAACATAAGTCTTTTCCATCTTTAAAAATGTTTACATAGTGAAACCTCATCATTTGACTTGATTTAATGCTTTACCAGAGTTTCTACTATTCTTCCATCATAGGAAAACGAAAGAATGTCCGACATCTTTTTTTTTAAATCTTATATTTAATAATCCTGTTAACATTTAATATATAATAACATATGCTTCTTCAAAAGAACTTTTCCTACAGGTTATCTTTAATGAATTTTATTATTTTTATTATTTCTATTGCAACAGAGCCTACAAATCCTCATCCTATACCAATACTCAAGAAAGGTAAAAAATATTAGATAACACAATCATCAAAACAACGTAACATTCTAAACAAAAAGATAAATTCCATCAAATGCATCCTACTAATATTTGTTCAGGGAACTCCCAGATGAAACAATACAGAGACAACGTTGCAAAAAGTGCTGTTAAAGCATTTGAAGATACCCAGCAAATAGAATGTCTTACAAGCATGGTAGAAAGCTAAAGAGATTGTGGGACTAAATCCAGCCACTGCAAAATCACGAAAGAAAAATCCAGCGGTCATCTAATCTGTCTCCCTAGATATTTTTTTTTTATGCAACCCGAAATATATATTTACATATCAATATACGTAGTTTTCTTGGAAGTAAATAAAAATACCGAAACATGATATTTGAAATAAATAGTTCAATAACATAAATAAAATTATTTTTATTCTAAACTCGAACTTACTACTGTGTCCAAAAAGTAAGACCAAGTATTTTTTTTACCAAAAACTCTTTATTTATTCTTCCAAATTTATTTCATCGCCTTCAAAGTAATCCCCTCCGGACACAATGCACTTATGCCCACTTTTTTTCCAATCTTCAATACATGATAAAAAGTATTAGGCAGGGATGGCCTTCAAAGAGCATGGCGATTCACGTTGAATCTCTTCAATCGACTCAAAATGGTGTCCCCGGAATGGTCTTTTGAGTTAAAAGGAGCGTTTCCGCAAATAAAATTTAAAGCAAGTTCTTTGCTCAATTAATTCAGACATTTCAAAATCGCCGGAATAAGTTTTAGAATCTCACAAAGCTCAAACACTAATGAATATTTTGACGTCAAATTTCACACAGATTTCAAGGACAGTACCAGCAACTTAAAGAATTGAAATTCCATAAGCCACGGGAATTTTTAATTGAAAATTGGTCTTACTTTTTGGACACAGTAGTATGCTTAACGGTGAGCACCGTGTTTTTATTTATTTATTATTATTTTTTTTTTTTTTGCATTTAAAACAAAAGCTGCATAACATAAATCAATTAAATTTTCCAAAACAACTTAAGACCCTTTTTCTATAAATATATGTCTTGAATCTCAGACATATGTTCTGCAATTTTATTTTTGTATAAAACAATATGAATAATAAAATATTTAAAAAAATGCTTTTACGAAAAACTTTTAAAAAAAAAAAATAATTTTTAAACATTTCTGCGTGCGTGATAGAACTAGCCATGTCAAAAGAATTTGATTTAAGGAAAGCCTTCAAAATTTTGATCTCCAGTGAAAAGAAAATGCATCCGTCTTTAAAATTTTTCGCAAAAGATTAAGGTTTTTCTCTTCAAAGATTAAAAATCACTATCGATAACGTCACATCAGAAGAATAAGGATCAGAAAAACTGACATTAAATCACTTTCACTGAACATCATTTTCTTTCGTCGTTGTTTATAATAGATAAACACAACTTCGACGCAGACAATTCATTTTTTTATCATCGTAACAAGGATAAAAAAAATATATTGTCTGGAAGAAGTTTGTGTATTAGGCCTCGCTTTCAAATAAAATTCCCTGTACTTCCAGCAAAAAAAAAAAAGGACATCTATTAAAACGAAAGTTGTGTACAAACCAGCAACCAGAAAATTACTCAAACATTAGATTAAGTATATTGTCTTGTAATTTTCCATTATTCAAAGCGTGAAATGTTTCAAAATTACTGAAGCATGTTAAGCAGTAAAACAATTAACCAAATTGCGTTATAATTTTCTGCCTTTAAGCTTCAGTTTTATGCATTTTTCCTCCTCATTTAAATGCATGCATTTTATTTTCTGTGAAAGGTAGAAAGGTTTTTACTGATAAAAAAAAGGAAATTTCAAGTTGACTGAAGGTAAATACACAATCTTTAAATTTACATAAATTTCAACACTTTTTTTTTTGTATTACACAACATTTAAAAGCAGTACCATAACAGCATAACACCAGTATATATATATATAATTATATGACATCAGTATATGTCTATCTATATAGTTATATATATATATGAAAAATATTTTTTTTTTTTGTAGACAAAAAAAATTATTTTTTTTTAAAACATTCTTTTATTGTCATCTGATTTCGTAGACATAAAATTTTACTTTAATTATTTTTTCGAATTTAAAATTTGTTTAAGACAAAAATTTTATAAATTAATTTTTCTTTTAAAAATTTTTTTATTGTCATCTATATATTCTCACTGAAAGAATAATTACTTTTTTTACTCTGAATAAAAAATAGAAAAAATTAATTTATTATTTTTTTATTTAAACAAATTATTTTTATTGTCATCTGATTTTCACATATATACATTTCCGGCACACTTTGAAAAATATTTACTTTTTTACTCCGAATTTAAAATTTGTTTCAATAATTTCGTAGACAAAAATTTTATAAATTAATTTTTCTTTAAAATAAATTTTTGTTATTGTCATCTGATTTTCATATATATATATATATATATATATATATTCTGGCACAATCTGAAAAATAATTACTTTTTTACTCTGAATTTAAAATTTTTTTTTCGTAGAAAAATTAATTTATTATTTTTTATTTAAACAAATTATTTTTATTGTCATCTGATTTTCACATATATACATATTCCGGCACACTTTGAAAAATATTTTTTTTTTACTCCGAATTTAAAATTTGTTTCAATAATTTGTAGACAAAAATTTTATAAATTAATTTTCTTTAAAATAAATTTTTGTTATTTCATCTGATTTTCATATATATATATATATATATATATATATCTATCTGAAAGAATAATTACTTTTTTTTTTTAATTTAGAAAAAAATTAATTTATTATTTTTTATTTAAACAAATTATTTTTATTGTCATCTGATTTTCACATTAGCAGATGGAGTCAACATTAAAGAACAAATAGGTGCAACTAGTTAAGTAATAGTAAGAGAAAATAATGAATAAGGTAGAAATATATAGTATTAGTTTATAACCCTTTTTCAAAAATTTATGCTTTTATATTGTTAAAAATTATTGTTAACAGTCTATAAGTGAAAAACCATTACAGAGGATTATCATACCAATTTTTATTTGTTTACAATTTTTATTATATAAAGCAAATTATTTAAAATTCCAAACTGTTTATTCTGCACAAATAATTTTTTCTTAATAAAATTTAATTTAATAAAATTATTATTATTTCATTTTAATTAAAATTAATATTTACATATAAATTGATAAAATTGGTAAAATTGCTATTTACATATATAAAATATATTAAATTATTGATATATAATTTAATTTTTTATTTTTATAAAATTTAAAAATGTTTAAAAAAATTTTTTTCATGTATAAAATGTAAAAATGTTCTTTACTCCTTCCATCATAAATTGTCTAATAAATAATAACACATCTGATTCAATGTTGGCATCTTCTTAACATAGCGATAATAATTAAATATTTCTGCTAACAATTCCAGTTAAAAAATATTACAAAAATTTGAAAATTAAAATTTTTTATTAATTATGATTTAGAAACATACATTCTTAATATAAAAATGAAAATATAAAAATTTTTAATGATAAGATTAATATTTCTGTTAATTGTGCATTTAAAATTATGCACTTCAAACTTTAATTTTCATATGATAAATTACATTGTGAACTCACTGTTATACTTTTCTATAATTAATTATAAAGTATTCATTCAAAGTTCTTAAGAAATAGTTTTATTTAAAGAAGATCTTTTTGAAGAAAAACTGCTAGTGACTAACATTTTTTTTTTTTCCTAATTATACAAGCATTAGCCTGACACTCATCTTGATTTTTAAAAAGTGGTCATTCATAATAGAAGAAGGTTCTTTTTTATAATTTAAACCTGTAGATACTGAATTTATAATTCATAAATTTTCTGTTCCAGTTTTTTATGTATTTATTTTTTTTTTTGGTCATAGATTTATTCAATTATCTTATTATCTTATCAAATATCTGATGTTTCAGAAAAATAATCAGCTATAAAAAATCCTGTAAAAAAAGTAAAAAAGGCCTTTGAATTCTATTACCATAATACAGACTTTATTTTTAAACAAATTTTGCCAAATATTAATAAAGAAAAATAGTACTTATAATAAAAATAATGAAATAAATATCTAATATTGATTACTATAATACCAATTAAACGTTATTATTTTTCTTCTTCTTTTATGAGTAACCTTTTTTTTTTTCTTCCTTATTCTACTTAATTATCTATGTACAAATTTAAATAATAATGATGCAATAAAGTAAACGATAATAGTAATAATACAAAAAAATGTATATTATTATTAATAAATAACGAAGATAATATATTATATATAATAATTAATAACAAAATAATAATAACGATGCAATAATACAATAAAGATTATATTATTTCACCTGATACAATAACGGAGAAATATTATAATAAAATTATATCATTATCTTAATTTTTAATTTTTTGTGTGCATTATCTGATTAAATACATTACATTTATATTACATATATTTACTTTCCATTGCATAATTATATTCATAATTTTAATTTTTTGTTGCCAAAAATATATTCTTTAAATAATTAAATTAATATTACGTGTATTTATTATTTCTTTTTTCTTTATTAAATCGATGATTTTTTATTTATTTTAATTTATTTATTTTATATTTTAAATTTACTTGCTTATATATATTTTAAATTTCATTTACTTATCTAAGTTAAAATTTATTGTTTATATCAAAAGAAACTGTATTTTTATAGTGCTTATTTTCTTTTACTCTCTGTACTGAAATATATGTTTTGAAAATGCTCCTTTTTTTTTTTTTATATTGGGTATACAAGAATCCCATTTACGATGACTGGAATAGTTAATGGATAGCCTTCTGCAATCCATATATTTACTTTTTACTGATTTCAATTTGCATCATCACTTTTAGAAGAAACTACCATATAAATCAATATACAAAAACGCTTTTTCAGTAAACAAATTTATTTTAAAATAATAGCTGAATAATGTCCTTAATTTACAGCATTTCACATGTAAAGAAATTAGTAGATAGACTTTCAATAAATAAAAGTACAAGCGGATTGGTAAGATTTTGCAACGGAAGGGACTTGTTTCAAGTAGCAATACGAGGAAAATCTATGTCTATGGCACGTTTAAATCCATAAAATGGAAAGTGTTTTGGTATAGCTTCGAAGAGGAATAAATGATGATGTGAAATCTTGCATGTGTACGTCATTGAAAGTGTCTGTACCACACCTGAATGTACCCTTTCGTAGTATACCATAGATGCTGAATCCGATACATAATTTAACTGTATAGTGGCAAACAGACTGTTAGCTTCGACACTTTTAACAAAAACAAATTCAAATTCTTATAGGCTGGAATACCTCTAGCATGACAAATAAGCTAGACGGTAATCGCATAAGTTGGTAAAAAGTAAATTTCTATTTATAAAAAAATAAAAATATAGTGTTGACATTTAAAACACGTCCGCTATTATTTTAGACTCATATTCGAAGAAAAAAATTATGCTTATAAGCTAGCAAGTACTATAACTATTTATAACAAGTTACTTAATCGAACGATTCTGTACCATTTATCTTATATTTTCAATCACAAAGAAAAGAAAATCAAAAACCGTGCAGATTTTGTGACATCCGCTCAGAATGGCCTCACTGTGACGGTCTCCAGGACAGGCTGAACAAATTTAAATTCTATACGGCTGGAATACCTCTAACATGACAAATAGGCTAGAAGGTAATCGCATAAGTTGGTTAAAAAAGTAAATTTTTATTTAAAAATAAAAATATAATGGTCATTTAAAAACGCTACGATTTTTATATTCATACTCAAAAGAAAAATTAGGCTTATAATCTAGCAAATCTTAAACATCTACGGCATTGAAAGTGTTTATACCACACCTGAATGTACCCCCTTCATAGTATACCATGGATACTGAATCTGATACATAATTTAACTATAGTGGCCAACAGACTGTTAACTTCCACACTTTTAACAAAACAAATTCAAATTCTACATGGATGGAATCCCTCCAACACTACAAATAGGTAGAAGCAAATCGCGTAAGTTAGTAAAAAAAAAAAAAAAAAAAATTTATTTATAAAGTAATATAAAATATGATGTTGTTATTTAAAAACTATTATTTAGCTATTATTTTAAACTGATATTCAAAAAAAAAAATTAGGTTTATAAGCTAGCAAGTTACTTAATCGAATGATTCGTTTCCATTTATCTTATATTTTCAATCCTTAAGAAAAGAAAATCAAAAACAGGTTTTGTAAACATCCGCTCACACAGTTGCCACATTGTGATTTGTCTCCAGAACAGGTGGTGCAAACCGGAGCTTTTATGATAAACCCATGGACACGTGATACTGCCCGCGTATTCTTTTGTTCAGCCTAATTACTGTGACTTACGAATGAAGCTGGTTCGAGTTTAACTGCTCGGAGAATACATAATACAGAACTCGCGAAGAATACATCTGATACATAATTTAATTATATAGTGGCAAACAGACAGTTAACTTCGACACTTTTTCAAATTTCAAATATAGCTGAAATACATCTAACATGACAAATAGTTTAGAAGGCAATCGTATAAGTTGGTAAAAAGTATTTCTATTCATAAAGTAATAATAATATAGTGTTGACAGTTAAAACGATGTCCACTATTATTTTAGAGTTACATTCAAAAATTAATAAAAAAAAAACGATAATGTTTATAATCTAGAAAAATATGATTCTGTTCCTTTTATCTTTTTCAATCAAAGAAGATTAAGATTCCATTTATCTTATATTTTCAATCAAAGAAGATATAAGATAAAATCCATTTATCTTATATTTTCAAGAAAAGAAAATCAAAAATTATGCAGGTTTTGTGACAGTTGCCACACTGTGATAGTCTCCAGGACAGGGTGGTGCAAACTGATATGATGTAACACAATTAGAATGATTTTAGAATTAGAATGATTTTAGAATACACGTGATACTGCCCGCGTATTCTTTTGTTCAGCCCCATTACTGTGACTTATGAAGCTGGTCCGAAGTTTAACTGCGCAGGAGAATACATAATACATAACTGCGCGAGAATACATCTGATACATAATTTAACTATATAGTGGCAAACAGGATGTTAACTTCGACCTTTTTAACAAAAACACATTCAAATTCTATACGGCTGGAATACCTCTAGCATGACAAATAGGCTAGAAGGCAATCGTATAATTTAGTAAAACTTAATTTCTATTTATAAAGTAATAAAAATATGATGTTTCCATTTAAAAAGCTATTATTTAGCTATTATTTTAGACTGATATTCAAAGAAAAATTAGGCTTATAATCTAGCAAATACGATAGCTGTTTATAGCAAGTTACTTAATCGAACGATCTGCTTCCATTTATCTTATATTTTCAATCCTAAAGAAAGAAAATCAAAAACCTATGCAGGTTTTGTGACATCCGCCCAGAGTTGCCACACTGTGACGGTCTCCAGGACAGGCTGGACAAATTCAAATTCTATATGGCTGGAATACCTCTAACATGACAAATAGTTTAGAAGGAAAAATCGTATGAGTTGGTAAAAAAGTAAATTTCTATTTATAAAGTAATAAAATATAGTGTTGACATTTAAAACGACGTCCACTATTATTTTAGACTGACATTCAAAGAAAAAATTATGCTTATAAGCTCGCAAATACGATAAATGTTTATAGCAAGTTACTTAATAGATGATTTTGTACCATTTATCTTATATTTTCAATTATTAAAAAAAACAAAATCAGGTTTTGTGACATCTTCCTCATAGCTGCCACACTATGACGGTCTCCAGAACAGGCTGGAAGAATTCAAATTCTATATGGCTGAAATACATGACAAATAGGCTAGAAGGATATCACGTAAGTTGGTAAAAAATTTCTATTTATAAAGCAATAAAAAATATGATAGTGCCATTTGAAAAACTATTATTTAGTTATTATTTTAGACTGACATTCAAAGAAAAAAATTAGACTTACAAGCTAGCAAATACGATAACTGTTTATAACAAGTTACTTAATCAAACGATTCGCTTCCATTTATCTTATATTTTCAATCCTTAAGAAAAGAAAACCAGGTTTTGTAGACATCGCCCAGAGTTGCCACACTGTGACGGTCTCCAGGACAGGATGGTGCAAACTGGAGCTTTTATGATATAACCCATGGACACGTGATACTGCCCGCGTATTCTTTTTGTTCAGCCTAATTACTGTGACTTATGAAGCTGGTCCGAAGTTTAACTGCGCAGGAGAAGTCGCCGATTAATACAGTTCATCGCTTCGTAGTAGGGGGCCACCATAAAGGAGTCATAAAATAGATGGTTAACGCTGTAAATTTTATCCCCAAATGGCAGGTTATTGTGAGAGAGAGGACATAAAAATTTCTATGCATAAAAATGGATGGAATTCCAGGCTGGTGTTATTTCTGTGCAGTTAAAAGCAATTTCAGGTAGGTTCATCGTTGGTGCTGGAGTAACGGAGGATGGATTGATTTAATCACCACTAACTTGCAGTTGCTGATATGAAGGCGGTTTCTTTTTTTTTTGCTTTATATTTATTAAAATATACTTATCAATCAATGTTGCACCTGCTGTTCATTTGTTTATAAAGAGAACTCTCACTGCGTCTTGATGAACACGTGTGATCCATTTTCATATTTATAAAGACATTAATGGTGCATTCAACTTGAAACTTTAAATGCTTCCTGTATATTATGTATGCAATTGTATTAAGTTGCTAATAGAGTGCTTGCTTTAATAAATTTTGTTTTTAATTAAATAATGGTTACATGTAATTTAATAAATGTGATTTATTGGTTAAAGTTCATATAATTTATTTATAAATAGCTTTGAATAACTGACGAAACTTCCGTAGAGAACATATTAAATATTTTATCTGTTTTGGTTTGTTTTATCCTTCTACGTTCATGTTTTACACACTTTAGGCTAATTAGACAGGGACTTACAGTTTAACGTTAATGTTCATAATACATTTTTTTCTAATGATATTATACAAAAACTGATATTGGAACATGTGAAATGTTTTATCTGAGCTTGTTATATTATAATTTCTACAATTATTTTTGTAATGAAATTGAAATTTATTTTTAACCCTAAAGATGCTTTTAATTGTTATTAAAAAAGAAGACGTAATATGAAACTATTAATTAAAAAATTAATTAACCTAATTGGTATTAATGGTGCAATCAACTTGGAACTTTAAATGCTTCCTATATATTATATGTAATGTTTTTTGTAATAACGTGTTAAGTTACTAGTAGCATGATAAATTTTATTTTTAATTAATTAAGGGTTATTATGTAATTTAATAATTGTGATTATTTTGAAAGTTCATATAATTTATTTTTAAATGGTTTTGAATAACTGAAGAACTGATATTGGAATAACTGATGTTGGAATATGTGAAATATTTTATTTGAGCTTGTAATATTATAATTTCTACATTTTTTAAATTGAATTTGAAATTTATTTTTACCAAAAGATGGTTAATTGTTATTAAAAAAAAGACATAATATGAAGCAAAAATTAATTAAGCAATTAATTAACTCAATTACAATTAATTAAACCAGTTGGCATTAATAGTGCATTCAACATGAAACTTTATAGTGTTTCCTATAAATTATATGCAATTGTATTAAGTTACTAATAACATAAATTTTGTTTTTAATTAATTAATGGCTATTATGTAATTTAATATAAAAGTGATTGATTGGCTAAAGTTCGTATAATTTATTTTTAAATGGCTTTGATTAACTGACGAAATTGATGTTGGGACATGTGAAATGTTTTATCTTTATAATTTCTACAATTTTTATAATAAAATTGAAATTTATTTTTACCTAAAGATATCTAATTATTAAAAAAAGAAGACGTAATATGAAACAAAAATTAATTATCATTTGAAAAATATTTATAATTAATAAAATTTTTCTTGTGTAATGATTAAATTTTTGTATGGTATTAATAATTAGAGATTTCTAATTGATATTATTTTTTAATTAAAAGAAAATTTTTTTGTTTATGTGATTCATTAAATTAAAATTTTAAATTATTTACTTAAAGCAAAACAACTGCCTCTATTTCAATTATATCAAAATTTAATGATTGATTATTCAAATGTAATGAAAATTTATTAATTGAAATTTAACTAAAATTAATGCCTAAAAAGAGAAAAAATAATTTGCTTAAGAAAAGCGAATTTTATTCTTTCATTTAATCATATTTTTTAAATGCTTGAATGTATGATATTAAAAAAATATTTTCTAATCATTTATTTAAAATTATGTTTACAAACTGGTATTTGAAGTTTAGGAACAATATACTTAAAAACGCTTTTTTTTTTTCCCACATTTTTCACTAGTAAATCCAAAAACATACATAAATTTTTTTTAAAAAAAATAACTATGAATTTTATAGAACTGTTTAAAAATTTTATAAAATTTTAAATTTTTTTTTGTATATTTGTTCAATGATTACGTTCTAATAATGATATATTAATTGGATGAATAATGTACTGCCATTCAAATTAATCAATTTCAGATGGTGATTAATTATCTTTATTTAAATTTTGACATTAATTTTTATGAAATAAATAAACTGAGAATTTAAAATTTGAAGTAAGTTTGTTCGTTGTTTTATGTTTTTTTTAAATTCTTGATTAAATTAATAATAATTCTGTAATATTCTTAATATTATTTTAATTACAACAGCTTAAAAAGTTAAAACTCATAAGAATCACATCACATATCTTTGCAAAACGATTATATTCAATATTATCTATTTTGCCCATCAAAAGATACGGAGATGTCTTATTTAAAATGAAGAGAAATTGAATAGAATGTTATATATTTCTCTTTGTTTTAAAAGAATACATGTGGCTTTTATATTGTTCATCCATAAAAAATTTTTAGTGAAATTATTTTACACAAAGTAGTTTATTTTTGTACTTTACAATATAAATTTTTTTATTTTACAATATAAGTTTGAGTTTAAGAAATTTATTTACCAGATCGAACTATGTAATAAAAATACTAGTACCTAAAAGCATTTAAAAACTCCTATTTTTAAAATATTTTGACATGGCAGTAGTTTTTAGATTTAATATTGAATATTCAACATTGCCTTTGACTGTTTGAATTCATGTGATTTTACAAAATTACTTAATATATTACTATATATGCGCCCTGATGGCCAATTGACTGGAGCTCTGGCCATTGGTACCGCAGCTTCAGCTTCGAATCTTGGCGATAACATGGATGTTTCTTAGTGGTTCGGAATACGCGTTAAACTTTAGCCCGAACAGTATAATTAGATCTAAGAGCGAGCTCTCTACAGTTGAGTGACAAACCAAACTAAGATATTACTATGATGTTTCATATTTTAGAATATTTATACTTTATTTACATTTGAGTATGAATGAATAGAATAGAATAATAAACACTCGTGATTCAATAATACATAAGGGAAAAATCTATCAAATCTTAATTTTGTTGCATAATGTCAATATCACAATTCTGGTAAAAATCGGAAAGAGCCAATTTTTTGGAAAATTTTGGTTATTTTGGCAAACAAAAGTTGATTTTGATCTAAAATTTACAGAGCATAGATAGGTCCTTATTATTTTCAAATTACTACATGAATGATAAAGAAAGTGTCACTTAATATTTAAGAAAGTGGCCATTAAAAATTATTCTTAAGAAATCATAAAGAAAACATCAAAGCATTATTAAACTGAATGTAGCACACAATTATTTTTGTATAAAATATTGATGCAATTTATTTCGCGATTTCAGTTTTTAAGCATTATTTGTTGGTGCTTGCAACATCTTATTACAGACTTCATCCATTTTCTCAGGACGAAAACGTCCGTTCTCTTCATTCATACAGTTTCCAGAAATTTGGATTACCAAGCGATAACTTATTGGTTTGACGGGTTCACGGAAAATTCTCTTTTAGTGCTCAACAACATTTCAGTCAAAGTGTGTTTTGAATTAATATTCCATTACAAATATTTGTTCTACTTCTTCATTGGCGCAGCAGCCTCATGGTGGGCCAAGGCCGTTTGCCTATTAGCAGGCGAACAGGAGATGTTTTTCTTTTTACGGAGTAGGGTTGTCAGTTTTACGTCCAAAGCCTACGGTCATATTAGACAAGGACCTACAGTTTAAAGTAGATTCCGAACTACTACAAACATTCACGGCACCGTCGGGACTCGAAAACGAAACTTATGGTACCGATCACCAGATAAATATTTGTTCTGCTTGGTAAAATTCTTCCTCGATCTTGCAGCAAGTGTATGACTTCTATATCTAACAACATAAACTGAAACCGAAATTTTGAGTGATATATTATTCGCAGCTTTATGATGGTGACACGAACTGAAGCAGTTCGGCATTAATGTTTATTTTAGAACTCCCAATTTTTTGAAAGTTTGGTTTGCACATATTTTTCATCGTTCTACGTAATAAAATATTACAATCTATTCAGATGATTGAAAAATAACTCAAACTTTACCAAATAATTTTTAATAAGATTTTAGAACCCCTCTCGTGATCCACTTGTAATGTACGCAAAGCCAGATTCAATTCTTCTCTATCGGTGTGTGTTGCACTATAATTACTTCTTTCTGAAACAAGACACCAAAAACCGTCATTCTTACCCAAACACGTTACTCATAAATGCGGAGAAGTTACTTTTGAAAGTCCTTATAAAACAATAATATATCTCCCACATAATAAAAATGGTACACTGAGTAAAGACATAATGGAGACCATAATGCAAAAAGTAAATAAATAAATAAACCTCTATTTTCTTGTAAAAAGTAGAGAAGAATTTTGTAGCAATGATAAGATTTTTATTAAGAAAAAGTAAACTATCACACCTTTGAAATGAGTTGTATAAAATAGCATGTGAAGCATCAAATGATTCTTAAATCGATTGAGACATCTGTTGTTGACATAGAGGTGAAATTGAAGAATACTAGGCGTAAAAGCGAAATAAATAATCTTCATCTGTTGAAAAGACTATATATTTTAAAAATGAATGAGGGAATAAGTATCAAAAAAATTCTTCTGTCTCATATATTTTCATAGGATTTGTACAATTGTAAATCAAAATAGGTGAATTTCACAAATGCAATAGGTTATTAAAAATGAGGGAATAATAGTAACACATTTTTGGCCATAATTTTTTATTATTGAACATTGGTAATCTTGCACAGCATTTGAGTTCTAAAACCAAAATTTATCAATATAATATTTGCAACTAGAATTTTCTTTTCATATATAATTTATTTTTGATTATCACTGTTAGATTCTTCTTTTATTTATATGATTCTTCTTACATATACCTTTATGCTTCGAATAATATTATATTTGTACATGATATATCAGCAAAACTGTATATATATATATATATATATATTACATATCTTTATTTACCTCAATATATTTCCCCCATATTGTATATATATATATATATATACAATATGGGGGGAGGGTGTATTAGCAGGTAAATAAAGAATGTTAAGTTAAAATATCGTGACTTGTTAGAGGACTGACTTTATAGAAAGTTTGAATTCTGCCATCAAACTATTCTTTAATTTCTATAAGACTTGATTCTGATAAATGTATCTAAAGATATACATTTCATAATTTATTCTTTATAATATTAACTGCAATAAAATAAAATTTACTAAAGAAAGATCAGCAATTTGCATTTTCCTCCTCTATCTCTCTGTATTAATCACAGCAAAAAAAAAAAATAATAATATAGAATCTAGACAATCAATTGATTCAATTTTATTAAAACAAATATATTCAAAATGAAATACGAAATTCCCTGTTGAAGTGTAATACTTTTTACCATATGGTATAAACCAAGAAGTCTTGATCACCTCTGCATAGCAGCTTGAATTTATATAAATCTCGACAGCTTTGAATATGCTGCAATGGGCTTCCTCGACCTTTTTTTCAATTGTCAAATGGTCTAGTAATACGAATTGATTACTTAAATTCCCTCTACTACTGCAATTATAAAATAGTGATGTCAGATCGTAACTAATTTATAAAACATTTTATTTTTACTTCAAAAATAATCAAATAAATAACACCGATAGTCATCAATTAAATAGCTCCTTTCTTTAAAAAAAAATTTTTCAACTTGTGTAAAATCAAGAAGCTATCTCTACATTACAATGAAATATTTTTTTCTATGGTATAAATAATTAAAAAAAAAGCTGCGTTTTACAAAGTTATGTATATTTTTTCACTGTAGAGATATTTTGAGTAAACATTTCTTTTTTTATTGAAATTCGAGATTTGTAAATTTCAGACTTTCACAAATGTTAAGAAGAAAATGAAAATGAAGATCTGTAATATAAAGAACTTCCAATCAACCAGCACAACAATAGCAAATTCTGTTGCAAAGCTTGCATCTTTGTTATTTTAACACAAATAGCATTTTGCATGCCATCTGAAGTAGTATTGGCACAAGTTCATAGGAGCTACGCAGGAATACAAGACATGAATATCGCATACCACATATACTTTCACTAATTTGACGGGTGCCTCACAAAGAGATAATTTATTTGTATATATATATATATATATATATATATACACAGAGAGAGAGAGAATACAACACATAATCAAAAATATAAATATTGTATGAATATTGAAATTTTCAATTTTTTGACGATTTTACTTTTATCTTATATGCATATAACGAATATTTTAATATTTGGTTTTTGTATTCTTCTGTTGTTGTTGTTCTTATATGTAAAGTGCGATTATTAAAGCAACTGTTGACATTCTAACCACATTTTTATTCCCTTGATTTGTGTGTTCATATGTCGTGTTTTTCATATAGAATTCAACAGTTATTTTGAATTCGAAAGGGAGAATAATCCTTGAAGAGATCTTTATTATGGTGAGATGGACTTCAAAAATCTATTTTTTTTACAGTAGATAAGTGAAGTGCTGACTGGCAGGAATTATATCATGAAAGGAAAAATAGAGGCGCCATCTATTGAACATAAGGAGAGTAAAAAGTGGTAAGTTTAAAGAAGAAAAAATAAAAAGATACACGGATAGGGTTCGATCGGACAAACTCGAGATCGAATGCTCCAATGAACAAGCATTGCGTTAAATTAGATTTGGTATGGTTTGGTTTGTCGCTCTACGGTCATCTTGTGCACACTTTAGGCTAAACCGTTAAATTAGGAGAATTAATAGCAATTATAAGTTATTTTTTAAAGGCTATCAAACGTTAATCTGTGTTAATTGTATTAGTACCCAATTTAATAAGAGAAGCAATATAAATTACTTTTTAGTAGGCGAAAGAGCTCTGTGTCAAAGGTATGTTTCTTTTAAAGATTCTAATAGCGAGAAGTCTTGGTGGTGAATTTTCGATAAGATACAATATTAGAGAATGTGATGTTTGGTTGAGTGAATCTGGATTTGTAAGTTTTGAGTGTAAATTTTTCGTGTTAGTGTGAGGGCGGTTTCGAGCTGGGCCGAAATTTGTTAGTGTGTGTACAATTATTCGTTAGATGAGGTTCAACACATTTAACACACCTGGCTTGTAATTTTCAGTTTAAACTAGCTTATCCGAAGCGCTGGCATCGATGTATTTGTCCAATGCCTTCCTTCAAATTATATCTTTCTGCATTTATTTTAAGATAAAAATTCTTCCGAAGTTGCATATTTTTTCTATATTTTCTTTGATTTCAATTTTACCTGCTACAAAGACACATAGAGAGCTACTAAGACTCCGTTTGCAAAGCTTAAAGGCTTTACAATAACAATAAAATATTTTTATTTTAATTCTTCTTTAAATATAGATGCGTCATTGTATATAATGATATCCCTTAACCCGGCAGGACAAGCTTCATTTTCCATCATTATCATTACGAGAATCATTAAATTCATTCTTAAATTTCAATATTGTCAAAAGTCCAGAAAATGGCAGCAATCCTTCCTATTCTAAAACTTGAAAGGAACCCAACAAACTCTTAAAATTACAGGATCCTTTAATTACATTCTACAATCAGAAAAATAACTGAAGTGATTATTTTCAATCATCTTAATGATCATATTATTCAAAATAACAATATCCTTCTTGAACAAATTTATTTTCCTTTCAAATTTATCAACAACTCACTAATGATTATGTGTAACTGAATTTATTTCGTCAGGTTTACAAAATAAAAATACACAAGTAGTCACAGATGTCTCTGTCATTAAAATCATCCAATCCTGTCTTACTGAAAGCTATTTTAAGGTAAAAGTTAATAAAAGCCTCGCCTCAAACATATCCTCCTTTGGACTCCTAAAAGCTGGTACCTCTCAAGATAGTAAGATTTCTCCTGTTCTATTCTCTATCTTTATCAATGACATCCCTAAAGATGCTAAAACTCTTTTGGCCCTATATGCTGATGATAAAACCATCCTTGCTAAAAAAACAAGAATGCAAACTTCCAGGCTTTGCTCTCAATCTACATCTATTTGTTCTCGAAATGGAAAATAACCATAAATGCTTCCAAAAAAGAAGCAATTTAGATTTTCCCTTTTCCAAAGGAAATAAAATTAAGAAACTGAATGTAATATAACTTCCTTCCTTGGAATAATGAAGATAATTATTTAGAGGTATTCTGAATCAACATCTCTCATGGAAATCATACTTTCAAATTATCAAACAAAAGTTCAGAAACAACATGCAAAAACTCTATCCTCTTAATAACAGACACTCGAAAATGAACAGAATGAATTTTCTTAATTTTACATCATTATTCAGACCTATCATCTCGTATGCAATTCCAGTATGGACTTATGTATTTAATTACCCCATATAATCTTTTGAAGCCCAACAAAATGTAATTCTTCGTCAAATTTAGGATGCAAGATGGTTCATGTGTAACACAGAACTTTGTGATGTTGACAAGATTCTTTCATTAAAACAGTTTACGAAAAACTTTCTACTAAATTCTTCAACAATCTCATTTCTCTTGAAAATTCTACAGCCCAACATATTTTAGTTTATGATCCTGATGATGAAATTAAAAGTTCAAGAAGAATGTTACTGTAACTTTTAAAGTTAATAATTATCTAACTTTAACTTTAATAATTTACTCTGTAATTTTTATTTTATACAGCTTGTACTTTGTTCTTATTGGAGATTTATGCCCTTTGTGGAGCCAGAAGGCTCCAATAAAAATCAAATCAAAAACATTTCAATTTTTTAATAGAAAAGTTGTGTGACTAGTTCATTCATTGTCTTAATCTGATATTGATTGATATTGAGTGCGATGCGCCGAGTTTGTGTAATTCAGGGGGTTTGTAGTATTCTCCGTTTAGATATAGAAATTGTAAATTGAGCAGAGTTGATCAGAGAAAATCGTTGATAAAATCATAAAGTTTAATTTCGGAGAAATATATCAATTAGCAACGCTTCTTAATCAGTCCAGAGTGCGAACTTTGACGTTAGTGTAAGTGGCATATTGAGATTTTGGTATAGTTGCTGCAGAGCTTTCAGTTAGTGTTTAGCGCCTTCAGTTAATCTTTTTTTTTTTTTTTTTTTTTTTTTTTTAAACATGCCTTTGGCACGGAGCTGTTTCACGTACTAAAAATAATACATATTGCTACTCTTATTAAATAGTATACTACTAAAATTGGCAAAGTTTATCTTTTAGTAATCTTTAGAAAATAACTCATAAGTGTTATTACTTCTTCTATCTTAATGTAATTCTACACCATTGGAGCATTATGGCTCTGCAAACTCGGAGGTACTCGGATCGAACCCCATCAGTGCTTTTTTTTTTTTTTTTTTTTTTTTTTCCCCTCTCTAAACTTATCACTTTTTACTCTCCTCATGTTTAATAGATGGCGCCTCTATTTTTCTTTTTATTAATTAAACTCCCGGAATCTGCATGGCCGAGTGGCTGACGCTCGATACCACAGGTTTCGGGTTGGAGTCCCGGTGATTCCATGGATGTTTGTAGTAGTTCGAATCCACTTTAAACTGTAGGTCTCTGTCTAACATGCTCGTAGCGAAGTATAGAGCGTTGCAGAGGTATTGTTACTTCGCGTCCGTAGTTTATCTTCAAGTTATACGCATCTCCTGGGTAGTGTTGGGTAACATCGGTGCAGCGCTTGTCTTAAGGTATCAAAGACAATTGTCTAAGTGTTTGCCAGCTTCATTAGAACAACAAAAAAAAACACATAAAGTTATTACTGATAAGTGAAATAAATGAACTTGTTAAATGTAGGCCGGAAAATTAGCGTTATTACACACACAAACAGATATATATATAGTCTTACCACGGATTGTATGGAATGGTAAACAGGCAGTTTAATATCAGATTGAATCGTATTTGTTAGGGTAACCCATTAGATAGGTGCATCGCCAAATTGATTTAAAAATGTATAATAGCTAGTATGGAATTTTTTCATCCAGTTTTTTTTTTTTTTTTTTTTTTTTTTAAATATCGTTTCATCAAAAATATTAAGTGCTAAAAATTAAAACTCTTTTTTATGCATTTAAATGACACTCAGCATCAGTTGCGGCCCTCTGTTGAAGGCGTCTGATTTCGCCTATTGCCGATTTTCCACACTATGCGTGGTGGTTCTGTATATATTGGCTATAAAGTAGTTGCCATTGAGCAATTGAGCAATTGAGCGATATTTTTTTCAACCAATTGGGTATTTTACAGGATTCAGAAACATTTCATTTTAAAATTCTATTCAATTAAGATCAATAAAATATTTTTTTTAAAGTAAGGGAAGTAAGTAATTATCACTGTAACTGGAGTGTCATCTGATGAAAGTTTTAAATGTAATCAAAAAATATTTTAACTCCTCTTGTGATTTGAAGTGAACTGAACAACTTGTTTGTATTTGAAAATATTTGTTTTGAGATAAACTTTAAAATAAAGTTTTTATATATATTTAGTCTTTTAAACAATTTTTCTTTATTTTATTTATATAATATAAAATTCATCAGAATTTTTAAATTCTCTATTTAATATTTCTTACATATCATGTACGTATTTTATTAGTATATTTAAAATTTTCTCAATATAACTCTATCTTATTAAAATAATTTCGTGAGAAAATTTATTTTGCAAGTATAAAATTTATGCATTTTGATAATATTTGCTTATTTTTACTCTGAATCTTGTTAAATCTATTTCAAATTCTTAAACGTAATTCATTAATATTAAATATGTATGTTTTATCACATTTCTTTCATTTATCTGTTCAAATAATATAAATACTTTGAATATGTATGTATACTTATATAAATTAAAGTTTATTAATTTTTGCTATGTGCAGACGATGTTATAATTATTTAAATTAAATCATGGGCAATATAATTAGCAGTAAATATATTCAATTTACAGAAATCTGTATTTTAAAAGCTGATTTTTCATAGCACTATTTTAAATAATAGGCAAATAACAAATTCTTATACTATAATTGTTTATCATTTTTTTATTTAGTAGTACATTTTGTTAATGTGTTGTTTTAAATAATTCATCATTAAAAAATAATTTTATGATGTAGCTATTCAATTTTGTGATGTCTTGCTGTGCATTCTTTTTTTTCTCAGAATCATAATTTTTACTTAGGATTGACTTTTAGTTAAGAAATAGTAAAGGTTCTGTTATAATTTGTTTTATAAAATGTTCAGTAATATTGGTCTTTTTAATTAGGGAACTACATATAGCACATTTAATTTCTCTCTTATACTGTTTTCTGAATACTACTTAACCGAAATATGCATATTTCGGTTAAGTAACAAATTGATAATTTTTACATCTATGCATTTTTGAGACAATTTTTTTTTTTAACTTAATGCAGAATATAAGATTAATTAATGTTTTTGGATTAATTAATGTAACTTGGTCAAACGAAAAAAGCTATGAAATTATTCTTTTTCAAAAAATATTAAAAATAATTTTTATTCTCAGTGATAAAAAACTTTTTTTTTACAACTTTTTGTTTTGAATTTAGTAGATCTGTAAATAGTAATAGTAATTACTAATTGTGCAATTACCATATAAAATAATTCTGTAAAACTTCATTATGGTATCCAATATATCAATACTGTAAAAAATACACCAATGGATAAAAATCAACCACCTTATTTAAATCTTAAAAAAATAATTATTATAAAAATAAATAAAAGTTTAGTAAAAAAAGTTGTTTGATATGCCAAAAAAAAAAAAAAAAAAATCAATAGAAATAATGTAAATATATACTGAAGAGGATTTTATATATGTGTGAATTAAATTTAAATTGCAGTGATGAAGATGTTTATATATTTATAAAATGGATTAAATGTAGCAAATGCAGAAAAAAAAAGAAAGAAAGAAATAGTAAAATTTTTCTTGCATGCTGAACTAAATTTCTTGCAAACGTGACTGTTTTATGTGTATGAATTATACTTTGACAGTACAGGAACGTATAATATAATTTAAGTGAAGAAATTCTTTGATACAATATTTGCATTGCAACATTGAAAATCCTGTTTGAAAAATAAATTTTTCATCATTTTATTAAAACAAATTTCTTTTATTGCATTACCTTTAATATTTCATCTTAACAAACATTTATGTTGTTGAAAAATGAATTTAAGAAAAGAATTAATGTAGAATTAAAACTAATTAATTAATTTTAATTTTAAAGCTATCTTGCAATAATTTTTAGAATTTCTTAAATTATATTTAACAAATTGCAATTTTTATAATACAAAATTCATTAATAAATTTATATTTTAGGCATCATTTTTTAAGCTAAACAGTAATTTTTCATCTAGTCAAAACTAATTCAGCCCAACTGTTAATAATTTCTTTTAGATTTTCTTTGTACTTCTGGCATTTAATGCTACAGGTTAATTATTATTTCAGAAGGAAAGTAAATTAAGTTTGCTATAAAATTATATCTATAAAATATTAAATTTGCCACAACTAATTTTTTTTCAGTAGACTTTTCTTTCCAACTTTTCCATTAAGCTGAACAGAGCTAGAGTACTTATGCTGTATAATAAATTTTAAATTAAATTTTTATCAATGTATCAAAAGTTAACATATTTTCATCATTTTTACAATTATGTGCATTATTTACTTCAAACTATCATCAAATTTTTCTATTAAATAGGTCAGAATATTGAAGTCATTACCTCGTAAATATTGCGATATATGCAAATGTTGGTTTGCAGACAATAAAGCTGTAAGTTTTATTTTCTGTTCTTTAATTGTGTTAAACAATTTTTATTATTTTCCCTTGTAAAAAAATCTTGTTAGTTAATATTCCATCTAATAAATTCACGATTTGAAGTACCTTAAAATTTTTAAAATAAGCTTAATTAGTTGGATTATGAAATATTAAGCAATTTTCATATAAATCTATAATTTATTAATTGAATTAGAAAATGAAAATTCATAAAATTTTAATTTATTACTTCAATTAAAAAGAATTCTTCCAGCGCTTTGCATAAAATATTAAATGACATTTTTAATATGCATTAAAAATATCATTATAAATTCATTGTCATTTGTTAATAAAGTTCAATATCATAGTTAAATTCACAGAATGGGAAGGAAAATTACTGCAGAACATAATTCCACAATAAAAAATAGAGAAATGTAAAAACTATAAAAAACTATAAATATGTATACATATACTATATACATGTACAGTAGAACCTCTTTTTTTTTAAGTCGAACACATGATCAGTCGAAAATCTCCAAAACTCAAAAAAAAAAATTTCTTTCCTTCTCTTCAAGCCCCAAAACCTCCATTACTCGAAATTGCAACCCTCTATATGTTAAAATAATTAGTCAATCTCCACAAGCCATTTTGGTATATATTTTCCCTCCGTAACTCGAAAAAAAAAAAAAAAAAAAATTGGACCTCCGTATCTCGAACATTAGCAAAGTTTGATTTTACAACCTTTACAATTCGATCATTTGAAACTAATTTTCTCTATAGCTCGAAAAAAATAAGTTTCCAACTTTAAGGATTTGCCGACAATGCACATTATTGTTTCTTAGAAAACAATGTATGAATATACAGTAAATAGAATAACCAATTCTATAAAATATTCTTATTATAATTCTTATTATTGCTACTGATTTCATATGAACTCTAGTGAAACAAATCTTTTGTTGTCGATTGCAAAAATATCAGAAGTAGTATGATTTTATTGCAATACACATCTATTTTAACAACAGTATACAAATAATATTGTTAAAAAAAAAAAAAGTGCTGGGAAGCGTAAACTGAAAACTTTGACTCTCGCTAAAAGTTCAAAGTGCTTGAAGCTGTGAAGAGTTGTCAAAAGAAGAAAGACGTTGCTGAACAATTTGGCCTACTAATGAGTACTCTGTCAACAATAATAAAAAACAAATCGGACATCATGAAAAAAAATTGAAAACGGTCAATGTTTGTTCTGCAAAAGACAACGAATTGCAGAATTTTCTGGCTTAGTGGAGTGCTTACTTAATTGGTTTAAGCAGTGTCAGAACTAAAACATCAGTGTCAGGGGACCACTGTTACAAGAAAAGCCGAAATGTACTCTAAATCAGTGGGACTGTCTAATTTCAGTGACAGTACCGTATGGCTAGAAAAAGTTCAAAAGATGACATGAACTTGTTTTCAAGAAAGTTTGTGGAGAAAGTGCAAGTGTCAACATTAAAACCTGTGACAAATGGAAAAAGCAAATTGCAAGGCTTGTTATATGGTTATGAACCTGACAATATCTTCAATGCTGATGAAACGGGGGCTGTTTTTTACATTTCTTCCTATAAGACTCTAACTTTTAAAAAATGATCGATGCCATGGTGGAAAGCACAGCAAGGAACGTTTGACTATTTTGCACGCAGCAAACATGTTGGGCACAGAAAAACTCTCACCATTAGTCATCAGAAAACCTAAGAAACCTTGTTGTTTTTCAAAATGTAAATCGCTACCTTTGAAATATGAAGCAAATACAAAAGCATGGAGGACTCTGGAATTTTCAAAAACTGGCTCATAAATATTGACAAGAGAATGTCTAAAGAAAAATTTTATTATTCATTGATAATTGTACGGCACATAATGATAATCCACATATGAAAGCAGTTAAAATCAATATCTGCCTGCCAATACCACATCAAAATCACAGCCTACGGTTCAAGGCATTGTTAAAAACTTCAAGTCATTATACTGGAAAGAAGTAGTCAGGAACATGTTGGATAATATGGAAGAAGTAACAAGTTTTATTATAGATGTATTGAAGGCCACGAGAATGGCTGACAAAGCTTGGCGAAATGTAACTGCGACTACTATAAAAACTGTTATGTACACTATGGTTTTCCATTATCATCAGTAGAAGAAGCTGAAGTAGAAGTTATTTCTATCCAGCCTCCTGCACAATGGGATGTGGTATCTAAAACAGGAATATGTTTTGAGGACTTTGTTACAAGCGATTATGGAGTTATTACTGCTGGCACATTATCTGATGATGAAATTATCAATTCAGTTACTCAGAAAACTGTAACTAATGACATAGAAGACTCCAATAATATAGCATGTGCTCCATGGGTTTCCATCAAAGGGGCAAAAAACAGCATTAAATGTTATGCGGAATTTCATAGAGCAAACTAGCAACTCAGAAGAAAAATAATTTTTTGCTCTTTTATAGCTTAGATTATGCTACAGATGAGAACAATTGAATTGTCTAAAAAAAAAAAAAGTAACTGACTTTTTAATACATAATATTTTTTAATTTTTAGGTTGTTTTGAAATTATTTTGATTTTCTATTGTAGTACTTAATATAACTTTTAAGTTGCAAATAAACATGTTTATTACCTCTGTAACTTGAATTTTTATTTATTTTACCTCTTTAACTCAAAATAAGTTAGAAAGAATATAAAACTCCCACGAGTCGAATATCTCCTTACAAAGTCGAAACCCTCCATAAGTTGAAAACTATAACACGAATTATTTGGCGTCTTCTTTGAAGTTCGACTTACAGAAGTTCTACTGTATATATATATGATAAGGCTCTAATGTGCAGGGGGACAATCTAGAAAATTTTATAATATGTTTCAGTTATTGAGGAGTCAGATATATCTGCCCATCTCTGACTCCTGTCTGAATGCACTTCTCAATCTAGTTATTAATAAGTGGAAAATTTGAAATTGAATAGTGAATCCAGCACAATTTTTGTTTTTGTGTATGTATGTGTGTGGTTACTACATGTTTCACTTTATTAAAGTTAACATAAAGAAAATTCGTCCTTTCAGGTCAACGAAAGAAAGAAGTTCTTGCTTCTGCAACTGGCATTAAAATTGTTGTTATTTTTATGTTTCATAAGTTTTGTTTCTTTCATTATATATAAATAAATTTTTATATTTTTATAGAGTATAGAATTTCATGAAAGAGGTAAACGTCATCAAGAAAATGCTGAGAAAAGGATAAATGAAGTAAGTGTTCAATAGATTTAAATTAAAGGTTATGATAATTTCAAATTTTATAAAGGTATATATTACATTTATATTCAAGTGTTTTTTGAAATTATTTTCTGAATTTCAAAAATTAAAAACTGACAATCAAATAACATAAATTTTTGACGAGGCATTTCCTTTTCTTTTTTTAAATAATAATAATTATTTTTATATATATTTTTAACCTTTTGCAGATTTTTTGTTGTTTAAATTCAAATTTCATAATAATCAAATATCTTGTTTAAAAATTACTATGAAATCTCTTGTAATTTCTAATTTCATGATTCATTTATGCAATGCAAACATAGTTGTTCTTTTGTAGATCAATATATAATACAAATTTTAAAAAATCTGTAATAGTCAGTTATTTTCACGATATTTTATAGATTATTACACTAGTTAAAAACTAATGCTTTTTTTCCAAAACATATCACCTATCAAATTTCTTTAAAATTTAAATTTGTTTAATAATTTTAAATTAATTTTTAATTCTAATTTTTTTCTTTTTTTTTTTTTTTTTTTTTTTAACTGAATTTTTTTTTTATTTGTTGATTTTATTTAGAATAATCTGTATAAAAATAAATGTTCTGTATGTAGAGTAATTCGTTATTTGTTAATGAAACTATCTATTTTATTTTAAATTCTCATTTTATAATTCATTATTACTGCATTAAAAATTTAATTAATATTAAGTAATGTAGCATTTCTGGTATATTTTAATGTCAGACATGTCTTTTTTTTTCTGATATGTATAATATAATAAGGGATTTTGCCCCATTAATTTAATTATTTCACTCCAAACATTCTGTAATTTTTTTTATTTATTTCATTATACTAGTTTTTTTCCTCATTTTACAGTATTGTAGCACTTTGCACTTAATAAAGATTTGGAAACTTTTATAAACTTCTGCTAAATGTAAAATTTCATTTTAGTTCCTTAAACATTTATTTAATTTGTTTTTAATCCATAGTGAATTCATATCTATCTTAACATAACCTATCTTTAATTAAGATTTTCCTCACTTTATTTATATATATATATAAATATTAACATATTAATATTTCATATGCATAATAATAATTATGAATTTGAAAATTTCAATGCAGATTCAAAAAAGAGGAATTAAAGAATTTAAGAAGCAGAAGCAGCTTGAAGATGATATGGCCAAAATTGAAAGGGTATGTATATTTATTATGTATGATTATTTTATTTAATATATATTTATAAATATATTACATAATATTTAATTATTACATTTTATTTAAATTAGGCTGCTTTAGCTGCATATAGAAAAGATTTGGAAAATAATCTAGAAGTAATTCCAAATGAAAATGCAAGTAAATTAGCGAGCTTATCCAGTTTTGTTGAAGTCCCTACAAACAGTAATAGTACATCTAAACCTAAAAAACAGAAAGAAAAAAAGGTTACTGTTAAGAAAGAGAAAGCATTTGAAGTTTCTGCAAATGAACCAACGAAAGAAACATTAAATAATGTTACTGTGAAGCAAGAAATTGTTACAGAAACAAGAAAGTGGTATGAAGCTATGAGTGAAGAAGGCTATAAATATTATTGGAATACAGAAACTTCAGGTTAGTGGGTTGATTTTACATTTATATATTACTATTAAGTATATAAACATAAAAAAATTTATAGGCTTATTGCTTTGATAATAATTAGAAAAAAATATAAAAATTAAACTTTTGTTTGCATGTACAAAATATTTTATACATATTTATATTTTTCTGTTTTTTTTTTTTAAACTGTGTGTGGTAATTTTTATAATATAGCTGACCCTTGTTAAACTGTCACTTTCATGTTTTAACATAAAATGTAGGAGATTAATGAGAGGTAATTTTTTTTATAACATTTAAGAAAACTTGTTAAATTGCCATTTTATATTGCAGAACCTGAGGAGAGAGTTTAACAAAAGACTTTATTAAAAATATAATAGAAAATGTTTAGTTTATTTATTAACTTTCAGTTCTTATTGTATTTCATGTTTGCACAGCTTATTATTTTTATCTTCTGTTGGCCTTTGGTTTATAACAGTAGAATATAATAATAATTATAATTTATACTGAAAAACAATATTTCCATTAAACATTTCATTTTTTAATCGTAAAAAAAAAGTATAGTATAATTATATTTTTTATAGAAAGCTTGATAAATGTTGCATTTACAGCAGTAACTGTGAGGCTTGTTATGTTCAATGGATCTTTTGTGAAATTTTAAATTACATCTTTTATTAAATTAATATGTTAATTATTTGGAAAATCAATTTATATTTCTGTTCACGTATTAACTTTTATTTATTTAATTTTAGTGACTCAGTGGGAGCCCCCAGAAGAAGATTTTGTATCTTTAGAAGAACAAGAAAAATCAAATATTCAAACAGCTAATGATGTAAGATCTGTGACATCAAATATTTGTTTTTGAATTCTTTAAAAATCAAAATGAAGTCATTTTCCCTTTTTGTATATTTAAAAATAGCCTGGTTCTATTTAAGGACAGACAAACATTCTCAGCAACTGAAATGTTAGTTATTTTTCTATGATGTGATTAGTTATAGCTCATTCATTTATTTTTGGAATGTATGAAATCTGATTATGTAGCATATAATATTGTTATACATAAACTAATATTATATTAAAAATTTAAGTATAAAAAATAATAACTTCAAAATAAGAACATTTTTTTTTTTAATTTAATTGATATTAGTTTTGTTTGGTGTACTGAGTGAAAAAAAATATTACTCCATAAAGATACAATTTTGTTCTCATGTTCTAAACATCTTCAGGTATTAATCATACTTTAACTATTCATGTGTTTGTTGCATTCCTTTTTACAAAAAAAAAAAAATTTTTTTAATTGAAATTGTGTAAATGCCAAACTTACATTTTATACTCAATATGCATCTGTAAAATTTAAAAAATAATGCAAAAGTAAACAAAAATTATAACTTGTCATTGGTTTAATATTTCTAAAAAATTTTAAAATCCTAGGTGAGAGAGATTTTATTCCCAAGTTTAAAAATTACATTTGCGATAAACACTAAAAACATTTTAAATGCCTATTATACACACTTACATGAGCAAAAAACAATGTTTTCGTGTTCTGCACTGTTCAACTTCTGTATTTAAAAATTTTAGGATTTTGGCTTCTTTATTTAATTTTTGTTTCCTGCATTTTCATTTACTATTCTTTATTTTTAAATTTGTTGAAGAACAAGATGTATACTTCACTAATAATTAATAATCATAACTTTTAGAAAATTACAAAAAATTTTGAGTAAATCAATAAAACATTTATATGTTTCTATTACACATTTAAAATAATTGAAGCAATAACAAGTGCCTGCTATAAGTTTTATTGACTAATCATTTTTACAAACAGTTATCTAAGCTTTCTTTTGGATTTTAGATAATTATGTCAGATGATATGAAATATTTGCCTTCTTAAATTACTTTAAAATTTATTTTGATTGAGAGATAAAAATAAAAGGATTAATGCTACTACCAAATATCCAGGAAATTGTTGTTTGGGTAGTGACAGAAGGTTTGGAAAAATATGAAAATGTGAGCATCATTGGTTCCTTTTCTGATGACTATGTCTTTTTCTAAAAGTTTGCCGTATGTCTTTTTAGATATTGTTGAAGAAATATCACTAATTGACTACGCACAATTAAAAAAGATGTGAAATTAGTTTATTCCTATGACAGTTTGTTTTTTCTTCACCATACATTCAACAGTTCTTTAAAATTATTAGATTTCATTATCAGGTTTGAAATGACTGTTAAAATAACATGTATATATGGTAAATTAGATATTTAGAAACGCAAGTCAAATGCTAAACATATAATATCAAATATTTTCATGGCTAATTGAGCAAAATTTTCAGTATTTCAAGTTCCGACCTGTTACCATGATATAATTTTGAATAGCAAGTAGTTTCTCTTTTCAGAATTTTAATCTTTGCTTATTTTATTTAAAGAATATTAAACAGAACATAAAATGTTAATCTAATGAAAAACACAAAACTTTCGGCAGGTACAAATTTTAGATTGAAAGACTCAAAAAACTGCTCTACATTATTTAAACGTAAACAAACAAAATCCTTTATCTAACAAATGTACTGTTAATTGCAAAAAAATTTTTGTTATTTTCTGTAGTTGCAACAAAATAAAATGTAAATATTTATTGGAAAAAGTTAGACTTAACCAAAAACGACATATTGCATAATGGGTCCATCATGTACACATGTATACATTATTTAAATGCGTAATTCTATAATTTATATTATAAAAAAACCACATAAGTTTTATATTTTTGTGTTTAGAAATATATGCTTTATTTTTCAATCATAAAATTGCAAAACCTAGAATTTAAAATGCTTTATAAACTATTAATAAAACGATGACTTTGGATCTCTTTTCAAGCTTAAGGACACTGTGATCCCTTTAATCAGTACATAACAGAATGGTTTTTATTTAATTCTTGAAATTTACAATTTCCTTAAAAATATGTAACTTCATGTATTTATTTTTATGAATATAATAAGCAATATTTTATCCTATAAAAGGATTCATGAAATATTATGTAATTTTTCTGATTTAATTTATTGATATACATTTTTGAACTATTTCTAAGTATTGTAAAACCATACATTTTTTATCACATTGGCAAAAATTTCATATTTAAGGGATATTGTCACTAGGATGCAATTAACGAAATTCAATAACAGCATTACTTGTAATTGATAAACTTAGTTTTTTTTTTTCTAATTAATTTGAACTTTTTTGTTGTATCTTGAAATTATTAGTAACATTGTAGATGTAATTATAAATTACATCAAGCTATTTTTCTGTAATAATTTATTATCTAATGAAACTTTATGAGTTAGAAAAATTATTATTTAACATTGCTTGAATATTTGCAATAACTTAATTTGCTAAAGAGAAACACGTGTATTTGTTGATAAATCTCTTAGTTTAAATAAGTAAATGAGTATTAAAACTTTTTACCTACATTTAACTTTTTGCATTAATGAATAATAGGAAATATTATGTGCAATTTATTTATAAAAAAATATCATTTTTGTAGTTTAGAATAGAAAACAATATATTGTTTAAAGTACCTAATGAGAATATTGAGTTAAATTTTGTTATTTAAATATCTATAAAACGTAACACCAAATCTTTTTTTCTACTGCATTGAAAATATTAATTTTGTTTAAATATGAAGTATTGCATTGAATTTCAATTTTTTTAAAAGTGTTGATTTCTTCTCCCTCTTTTCAGAATAATACTCCTGAAATAAAAGAGGAACCAAAAGAAAATATTGATAATAATAATAGCTACAACAAGAAAAGTAATAAGGAAATGCCTGTTAACTCCTTTGGTCCTCAACCTAAAGTTGATCCTTATGGTCAGTGGGTTACAGTTGAGCACAAGTAAGATGTAATCCTAATAATTTCTTTTTATTTAGTTGCCAATAGTTAGTAAAATGTTAATTTGTTGAATTTTTATTTTTTTTATGGGGAAATATTTGTTATTAAAATATTAAATTGTCTAAATTATGATAAAAAAGTTCACACACACAGTCATCGTAATAGTTACAGTTAATAATAATTTTTTAATTACAGTTAATAGTAAATAAATAATTTACTTTAAAATAAACTTGTATATTTTTCTTCAAACTGGGAAATAGCATTTTTAATTTTTTTTTTAATCATGTGCTTTACAATTAAAAAAATTGGAAAAATAAAGGTTTTTTTTTAGATAAATTTAAATTTCTGTGAATTTAATAACTTTTAAAATTAAATCTTTACTAAAAATTTATTATACTTTAAGAATTATTCATTACTTAGAAAATACTGGTTAACTAATGTTTCTAATTTTGTAAGTCTTTCCAATATATTCATTTTGAATGCACTGTTATGAGAGAATAATAGAATCATATGTTTAAAAAAATCGGAGTTTGGAAATGTGTAACTTAACTTTCAATACATGCATTTAAATGTCATTTTTTTTAACATTATACTTCTTAATAAAATGATTGTAAAAGTTTAATTAGACAATTGGGATTTTGAAAAACTTATCATCTCTTAACAGTATAATTAAATCTTTATATACACATGTTCCTAATTTTTTAAGAACATTTTTAAATAAGAAAGTTTGCTAAAATATCTTGTTTGTTAAAATGGTCTATTCCATTTTCTCTGAGTTGCATATACCATTCCACATTATAATCTTAAGCTGATTAGTAAGCTTACTGAATATATTTTTTAATTGTTGTTTTAAGTAGTAATTTGAAATGAGATAGTTCTTGTTTTCTACAATATGTTTAGCAGTAATTATTGAATGCAATTCACATATATTCTAAAAATAAAATATTTTTTTCTGTTTTGAGTTTTCTTTTTAATTTCTGTTTATTTGCAATATAATATTTTAATATTGAATATCTTTGCTTGGCTTCATGGAAATATCTGCTACTTTATCTATTATTGCAAAAAAAAAAAATAATAGTGTCTTTATTAACTTTGAATGAATAACTTTAGCACAGAATTCTAATAATGTTACTTTTTAAAAAATAGATTAGAATATGCAGCAAACATTTTTGTTTAAATCAGATACATACTTCATTTCATTATATTTTCTATGTTCAACAGTCGATTTCTGGATTAGTGTCAAAAAATATGATATCCAATAGCCATTTAGTTAACGTTTTTTTTTATATCAAGAATGAATTTTTAAGCTTGAATTTTTTAAAAAAAAAATTTATATTTTATTACAATTATATTTAAGATATTCATTTTTATTTTTATTCTATAATTTGTGGAAACTGCAATTAATTTTGAAACAATTTTTGAGGCATTCAGTTTGCATTCTTGCGTATATGTTTTTTACTTTTTAACTGTTTCTGTTATTTTCTAATTGATGCTTAAGCCATTCAACTTATAAATCATCAAAATAATTACAAGCTAATTTAATAAATAAAAAATTGAAACTTGTGCAGCATTTAAAAATCATACATCAGTTATTATGTTGATCATAAGTGATAACGTAATAGTATTTTGTGAATTATATTAAGATTTGTACTACTTTTTTAGGACAGTTATAATTAATCTCACATTTTTATTTTATTTACGTAAATAAAAATTGACAAGCATGATGTTTTAGCAAGATTTGTTGTAAACATAGCTTTGCAAACTTTTAGAAAGTAATTAGTTCATTATTATTTTGTGTTGTAACATACCATATGTTTACTTTCTGCTAATCATTTTTTTTTCCTTGTTTTTTACATAATCTTTTTTTATGATTCCATGATGTTTAAAAAAAGAACTTTTCTTATTTTACTTTTAACTTTTCAGGATCTACGGTATAGCATTTGTTTTTTTTGGTTCCTGTTTGTATAAAAATCAATATTTAATAAGCATGGGCTAGATCCCGTAATAAATTTGGTATATGTTTGCTAGCCTACTGTTGTGCTTTTTATGCATTTGAGGTGTTTCCAATCCTACCAATATATTTGACACTTAAATTATTTTTATTTTTTTTTTTTTTTCTGTGTTAAGCTCCTGAACACTCAATTTTTCATTCTAGACGTAAGTTTGTAATTGTATACCATTTTGCTATTATTAAGTCTTGGGCCGTCATTTTTTTTATATTTTTAAATTTTCTTTGTATCATCTCCCCACCCCCTTTTTTTGCAGTATAAAAGTCGTTAAGCACTTACTATTGAAATTAGGATCTTAATTCATTCATAAAATAATTAAAGTATTGAGTACTTTTACTGTACCAATAGGTATACTGCTCATATCATCTCTTTAAAATATTCCATTCTTATAAGTTACTTAATAGTATTAATTTTCTTATAGTCAAAATTAATTTTTTAACATTGTTGCAAACTAATCAATTAAAAAAGTAATACTTTAAGAACTGAAATATGTAGCTGTACTATTTTTAGTTCATATTGTGTTATTTTTTTTATTCTGAATAAGTTTTCCATTACATTATGTTATTTGAAGTATAATATATTTCTTTAATTTTCTTTTAAATTTATATTCTTCTTTTCCATTTTTTTTTGTAACAGAGAACCTGAATATGTTGATTTGCAATTACCCAAACCATCAGAAGATATTGTTGAAGTTGTAATACCTGTCGCTAAAGATGAACCAAAACTTAGATTAAAAGAAAAAGTTATTGGTCAATTAACAGATACTGATCCTACTGAAAAAGTTGCATTTAAAAAACGAAAATTTGCTAGTTCTGCTTCCAGAAATACTAGACAGAGATTTACAGAGGATGATTGATAATCATTCATGTTCTGTATGTATATATGCTGTAAATAAATTTTTATTTAACTATAGAAAGTAATTTTAATATTGTCTTATTTATAAATTAAATTTTATTAATATATTTTCATTTCTTAATTTGTTGTAATTAATCTTTTAGTTATATAATTAAAATTTGTTCACAAGAGTCTAACTCAACAATTAAATAAATAAAGACAATTTTTTTTTTTTTGAAATATTATACTATATTTCAAGTTTTTACTATAAAGAGTTTTTAAATAATTTAGCATCACTAATTTATTTATTTGTTAATATTTTATTCACTGGGAGTCAGATTGCAAGTAATTGAAATAAATGGATTTTCATTTCTTTTTTTAAAAAGTACTGAAGTGAATGCAATTTAGGATGTGAAATATATTGGTATTTTAATCAATGAATGGTGAATTGGTAAAGTGTATGATTTAACACTTAAAACAAAAGTTTAAAAGTTAAGAAATTAAAAAAGGCATACAAGTCAACTCAGTTATTTCTTTTAATTATGGGTTATTCTTAAAATTATGGGTTTAAATTCCTTTAATGATTATAATGTGTAATGATATTAACAATTCTTGGTGCACATTACTTTAAAGAATGGCATTCATTGTTCTTAAAGAAACATTCTGGATCTTCTTGTAAATGAATAGTGCCCCTTAATATATTTCCATCTTAACTTTTAAGATCTTATCAAAATAGAGAAGTAAAATAAATCATCTAGATTTTTTTTTTTTTAACTTATTGTATTGAACAATTTAAAATATATATGACTATATTTCTGGTTTTCACTATAATTGCTTGGATTCTTCTACATTTTTATTAATCTTCTTTTTCTTCAGAATACAAGCATAGTACGTACATTGATTTCATAGACGTAGAATTTCTCATCATTAGTCTTTTCGATCTCGCCGCAATGTTTGCTTAAATTTAAAGGATGATGATTTGATACACTGTCATTTCGTTGTCCTTAAGTTTACTATCAACATGTTGTGGGAAACATGAAATTGGTTTTTGTGGGTTTTTCTCATAAAATTTTTTGAATATCCTTATTTTACAGCATCATGACAGTTTTGAAAAAGAATAATCTGAGAACACTATAGTAAAAAATATGTGATATTCATAATATGTTAATTTAT
The DNA here is from genome assembly GCA_021605095.1 of Caerostris extrusa. Lineage (NCBI taxonomy): Eukaryota > Metazoa > Arthropoda > Arachnida > Araneae > Araneidae > Caerostris > Caerostris extrusa. The sequence continues at coordinate 128,113 of BPLR01009161.1, forward strand.
TTCTTAAATTATGTGTACACAATATAAAAGGGGAAGTGGGGGGGCGCAGCTGAAAAATTTTTAATGAAAATATGAGTAAAATATGACTTTTTCTTTCTAATTGTAATTGAAAAAAATTATGACTGAAAAATTTTACTTTGAGTAACATTATGTTAAAAATATTTGTATTAAGTAAAAAAAAAAGTCATATTTTACATGTAGGACATTTTACATAATAGGACAAATATTTTTTTTTTTATTATTCTGATGATAATATCATTATCACAATTGTTTTTGTTTTTTCAATCTCGTGCAGTTAATTCTTGGAAGAGTTTGTTGATAAAAAGCTTTAAAATTGATAACTTGTGATAAGATATGAAAAAAAGTAATTGTAGAGTAAAGTATTTTTTTTTTTTTTCTGCCTTTGTTTAGTAGATAATTCAAGAAAAAGAAATTTAAATTTAATTTAAGAAAATAGATATGATACATTTGCTATTTTTTTTCTCCCAGTTAAAAAAAAAAAAAAAAAAAAGAATTTTGAATAGATATTAAGTAATATTTTATCAGTGTGATTATTTTTTCTCCGCATGACGCATTATATTTAAATACAAATAGCTGTCTTCAAGGAGCATTTGATTTTATTATATACATTTTTGATTCTGAATAATACATATACTCTCTTTACTTACTTTACTTTTCTGGAAGTCAGTTAAAAAAATGTATTACATTTTTGTAATTTAATTGAAATATTTCATTTTAAAATACTGCATATTTTTTTCTTATAAATAATTCAAATTATGAATAGTTAACGAAATCCTTTTTTAAAAGAAGTTTAAATTTTAAAAAGTGCATAATGTTGTAAGATGTAAAACATTCATCTTAATATGATTTATTTTATTATAAATGTATGATGTACAATGATATGGAAAGGTAACACAAATGAAGTGAATAATAGATATAAAAAATTATTGTATATTACATAATTTCATTTCTTTTTTCTGAAATATTATGAAATATATTTTAAAATTAGTACTAGTTAAAAAAAATTAGTTATGCAAGATAAATTTCATAGAAAATCAATCATAAAAATGATTTGTTTAACTAATTAGCTTAATATAGTTGTAAATTTTTTATATCAATAAAACTCATTTTATTTAAATATAAATTTTAAATTCTTATTCTTATAATTGTTCATATTTTTCTTATTTGAGACATTGATATGTAGAACTTAAATCTTTTTCAAAAATAAAATTAATAATAATTTTCTTTCCATTGATAAATATTATTTATACATACAACTATCTCACCAGGGTTACTTAATGTTTCTGTTTATTCTCCTTTCTCATAAGCTGATTTCCATATATCTGCCAAGCAAACTGATGAATGGAACCTATAGAACAGCATCAAAGGCAAAGTAGTGTGACTTACAAACATCCATAAAAATTCTCCATAATATGCATTTATTCCATAGTGATTCTCAACCATTTTTGATTCAAAAGTATTAATGATCCACATAGCGAGATTGCAGATTATTAGGAAAGTCACAATTTCTCTTCCTGGCTTCTTGTATCTAAAAACGTGTGAATTGCTGCACCTTCGCAGTCCATCAATAATAAATGGTGTTTGCATAATGACTTGCAGAGGTACAAGAACAGACATGATTATTCGAACTGACCTTTGTTTCTGATATTCTGAAATGATTGTGAGCAGTGCATGAGCAAAAAAAAATGGTAGAGGCACAAATAGAAGAACATCATCCAAAAAGTGTATTGGATGGTTATTGAAGTCCAGCTTCGACAGTTGCTTTTGAGCGATGATTACACAAAAAAACGTGATAACAATCAAAATTGATTCTTGAAAGTAATGAATTGATAATCCAATGTTATGATATTCTGCACTGCTCATTGCAACAAAAAATACAATGATGGAGATTATAGTACTCAGAAGAATAAACAGGCCTGCAAAGAGACCTTTGTTGGATGCATGGCAGTCAGCACTAATGACTAAATTACTTTGGTAGGTTACTTCTTCAATGCCATCATTTTTATGGATTTTATGATGAAAGTGATGAGGATTTGCACGATGATACTGTTTACCTATGTTGTGCCACATGATGAACCACACACCAGCGATTAAAAGATTAAACTCGATTGTAAATGGATAGAGATAGGGTATGGCCTGAACGTTGTTTACTGAAAGTATAGCATTGGTGGCACATTTACATTGAGAGGTGCTCAGATCTGTACATGGAGCATATTCTGTAATAAAATATATATAATTGTAAATTATTACCCAATTTTTAAATAAGAATGAATAATAATTATTTTTAAATTATTGTACTTCAAAATTATTTAAAGTGTGTTTAAGTCCATATAAATGGTAAATTTTCATTCAGAATTTACTGTGCTAAATATTATTAAATAATGTTGGAAAGATTGCTAATACAATAATAAACTTTATGAATTAATCTGTTATTAGCAGACAACTCATAAAAAGAAATTTGATATTTTTTTTTGAAATTGATAGTTACTCAATAATAGTTAGAAAGGTTTTATTAAATTTTGTTAATTGATTAATTTAAAAAAAAATAAGTACATGTTTTTCTTAAAAATATTTGATTGATAATTTTAGCTTTAAGTCCATTTTGTTTTTAAATAGATTTTTAATTTATTTAATATGGCTTAAATTTCATTGCTTCTCATATTTTCCAAAAGTATATTTTAATAAATATTACCTGAAGTCAGAGTTCCATTTTTGGTTAAATTTTCTTTCTTGCTCAATTTGTGGTGATAATCTTCTAAAGCATCTTCTACTATTGTGCCAAACCAAAAGCATAAGCAAGTAGCCATGATGTGCATAACGGCAAAACAAGCCAGCATCTTATGACGGTTTATCACTATCTGAAAATGTATAGAAAAGGTTATACACTTTTGTTCCATATTTTAGGATGCTAAATATGCATTTCTAATTGGTTTCATATCTCTTGATTTTGTGATAAAATATACTATACACATAAAAGTTGCAATATTATATAGATTTTAAAATATATATTGAAAAATTACTAAAATTTTTTTATTATAAGGATTTTTAGCAATTGAAAATATAAAAATTTGTACTTAGATTAGGTCAAGATCACTAAAAAAAGTGTATTTCTATATAGTAAAGCACCAGTGTGGCTTTTTTATTGAGCAACAATCACAATATGACTGATTTTCAGTAACATAGAGAGAAAATAATACATATATAATGTTACATCATATAATTAAAAGATATCATGTAGCCAATCTACTAACTAAATTTTCTACATCATTAATAGAAATATCTTATTATTTGATGAAAACTGAAAGATAATATAATGCTAAAAATTATCAGTTATAAGCATTTACATTTATTTAATATTTTCTCTATTCAATTTAAATTGTGTTATTGTTAAAATGTCTGTTAATTAAATTTACTTACATTTGAATACTTGAATACAATAAACAGTTGGTAAAAGGAATAAAGGGGTCTGACTATGTGTACGATGAGAGAAGATATTTCTCCACAGCCAAGTAAAGTATCTGTCGCTCCTTGTAAAATCAATAATTTGTTGTCCTAATTCGAGGCCTTCGTTAATAAGATGACCGAAACAAAAAGCTGTAATGGAGAATATATAAGTTACAGTTAAAGCATTGTATTGGAATAAAAATGTATATTAATTATTGCATCCTTAAAACAATGACATTTTAATATTAATCAATAAAAAATGCTTTAAAATATTTTTTTATAAAATTTTATAAGTACTGATAAAATATATTGTAGTATTTTGTAAGAATAACATTGATATAATTTCTATGGTTGACCAAACCATAGAATGTAATGTACGGGCTTAAGGCACATTGTATAAGAGGCATGATTTTGTTTCAAATATGAAAATGAGTCATAAAATAGATGGTAACAAAGGGCTGCAGACAAGTTTCAATTTGAATTCTGGGGATTACAGTCTGATAAACTATGAAATTTTGTTCAAGAAGAAAGATGGTTAAAAAATAATTAAATTATATATAGTCATTTTCACACCTAATTTTCTGAAAAATTACATATAATAGTTCATTGAAGTTTAAAAGACTTTCCAGTTTTGTGCTGTATATTTGGAATATTCTTTACAGCAATGCTGAAAATAACCATTCTTGGAAAAACGACATTTAGTAACCCAATGCTGTATATTTTTAATATTCCTCATAACAATTTTAAATGCGAGAGAATATTCAGTAGTGGGCAAAAAATAAGTTTAGAAATCTCTTCAGGGGTGAAATTTGAAAAATGTAGTATGCTTTTTGTTATATCGTAGCATATATATCATTATACTACTGCGTCCAAAAAGTAAGACCAATTTACAATTCGCGGTACTTATGGAATTTCAATTTTATTCTTATTTTTAGGTTGCTGCCACTATCCTTGACATCTGTGTGAAATTTGACGTCAAAATATTCATTAATATTTGAGTTACGCTTGGCTTTGTGAAACACTAAAACTGATTCCGGCGATTTTTGAAATGTCTGAAATAATTGAGCAAAGAGCTTGCACTAAATTTTGCGTATAGAATGTTGCAGAAGGCATTCAGTGAGCATTCCTATATCGGAAAGAAATGTTTAGAAGTGGTATAAACAGTTCAAAGAAGGCAGAGAACGCGTTGAAGACGAAGAGCCCTCTGATCAACCTCAACCGACGAAGCTAAAAAAAATTAAAGATTTGGTACTTGCAAACCGTCGATTTACAATTAGAGACCTTGCTGCTGATGTTGGAATTTCAAAAGGATCGGTCCATTCCATTTTGTATCTCAAACGCGTCAAATCTCGATTGGTACCGAAAACACTGAATGCTCCAGCTCACACTGCATTGATTCTTCGTGACTTTTTCGCCGAAAATGAGACCCATATCGTTCCACAACCACCGTATTTACACTCCGGGACTTCTTTCTATTCCTTAAACTCAAAAGACCACTCAGGGGACACCGTCTTGAGTCGATTGAAGAGATTCAACGTAAATCGCCGCGCGCTTTGAATGCTGTCCTTGCTGATGACTTTTTAACATGCATCGAGGATTGAAAAAAGTTGGCATAAGTACATTGTGTCCGGAGGGGATTACTTTAAAGTCGATGAAATAAGTTTGGAAGAATAAATAAAGAGTTTTTGAAAAAAAAATTGGTCTTACTTTTTTAGACGCAGTAGTAAATTGCATCATAAATTGTTGTGTTGTCAGTATCTTAAAGGAAATTCAAAAATTCAAGAGGGGGAAAAAACAAAAACAGATAACCTTAAAAACGGGTATAAGAAGTAATCCAAAAATCAATGACCTGATAGACGTCTCGAATAGACACATGGAATTCTTAGCTTTTTGAATGATAAACATGTTTGTTGTTATAGTAATGAAAACATTTTAAATTTTCTTTCCTTTCTGTTCAACTATTTGATAATTTAATAATAGGCTACTTAACATCACTGCAAAGCTAATAAATAAAAGTTTACCAGGTGACATTGTTTGATTTAGATAGATAAAACTGTTCTTTTCACTTTTTTTTTTTTTTTTTTTTTACAGAATTCTTTAGAAATGCAACTTGATATCAAATGAAAAAACACATTCGTATCAAAATGAATCATGATTAATTCAAATGAATGAAAATGAAAAAAAAAATGAATAAAATTATCTATTTAAAACGATTATAAAATACATATTTTGAATGTTATCAAAATTTTAATCAAGTAACAACTGCAATTTATCAGCTGAAAATGATAATTTAATAAACTAAAAATAGCATATTGGATTTTCTGAATTATTATGATTCTTTTCTTTTGCTAAAGGAAATCTTCAATGGTCTTACTTTTGGGCATAGTAGTATATATCATTTATGGTAACGTTATATCATTTCGTCATAGCGTATTTTCACATGTGAGATTAAAAAATTAAAATATTTTTTCTAATGAAAAATAATATATTCAGAGGCTGATTACGAAAAGCCTGCGGAAAGAAGGCCGTTTATAAATATATGTATCCAAGTATAAAAACAAACTAATAAACTATTTCATGTAAAGAGACTTTTGTAGACAACTTTTACTTTAGATATTTATTTAAATTTAAATGGCTTCTTTGCTAAGATTTTTGAAATCGATTCGTAAAACTTTTGCCGAAGTGTAAATTGTATTTCAATGTTTAAATTAACACTTGACCAGAAAATTAACTTACTAATTAAAAATATAGTTAAAAAATCACGATATTTCGTAACAAGAACTATATATTTCATTTAAAAATTGCATAATGAATGTTACTGTGACTTTGGTAATAAAAGTGTTGCGCTGGAAGAAAACCTTGACTCACTGTGTCCTTTTTATATTTATTTATTTATGAAATGCGTTTGACGAAACATTTCGAATGCATTTATGAAAACTTTAATTGTAATTTTATGCCGTGATTCATTAAGATTTTGTGTGCTTACAAAAGTGGTTTCACTTCCTGAATGGAAAATTATATTTTGCTTAAGAGTAGTATCGAAACATTCATTCTTTGTTTCATTACTACGTGCAGTTAATTTTAAAGAACATTTTTAGGCGATTTTAAATAAAGAAAATGTTTTTAAATGAAATGAAAATTCGTTTTTTAAATGAAATTTCAGTAGAGCCCCGGTTATCAGATTTTATAAGGCCAAACTCACCATCTCATATACAAAATTTACATACATCGTCACTAAATAGGGAAATGGAATGTAAATTTACTCGGAATTTATCGATTTTTATGATACTACATGTACTTATAGACATGATGTACATTTCCGATGCTTTCATAAAAATGGGGAATGAAAGTATTCATTTGAAGAAGTCTTTATTTTTTTATTATTATTATTATTATTATTTCTTGTTGCAGTATTACGCCGTTTTGCATATCTATCAGAATTTCAAGTGGGGGGGTCTTGATGGCCGAGAGGCTAGCGTTCTGGCACTAGGTACCCAGAGGTATCGGGTTCGAATCGCGGTGGCGCCGTGGATGTTTGTAGTGGTTCGGAATCCACTAAAAGCTGTAGGTCCCGGTCTCATATGATCACAGAGCCCAATCAGACTTCTCACCCACATCATTCCCAAACTGTATAGGGGCATCTCAGCTCTAGGCATAGTGATGTGGTGTGGTGTTGTAGTAGTAGAATTTCAAAAGCAGCCTTTTTTTTTTTTTTTTTTTTTTGCTTATCTACGTAGTCAATAGTTTTTTTTCGATCGAACCTACACCTTCAAAAAATGTGCCATTTACTTCTGACGGGCATCGTTTTCTTCATTGCTTTGTTGTCTCGTTTTCAACTAGTTTTGTTATCTAAAATTCCTTGCTGTTATCTGCGAATTGCACGATTAAAAACATTTTCTAAATGCCCGCCTCCCTTCTTCAAAATGGGAAAGATAAAGAGAAAGATCCTTTGTTGTTGTTCCCCTTTCAAACGAGCATGCTCTGCTTATCGCTGTAATGGAATATGAAAGAGAAATCGTGAAATATTTCTGGTCAGGACGGTAAAAAAGGGCCATAAAAAATTTATTTTTTTTTTAGTTCTGTAAGCTATTAAAAGTAAAAATTAGGATAATAGGGACTCTACTGTAATTAGTTAACGTCTAGTTTAAAATACACAAATAAACGAAAGAAGATACAATGACCACATTATATTAATTTTCGTATATGCTTTCTGAATATCTAGTTTTCCTATTTTTTACCATTTAATTTAATTTATATGTGGTAAATAGAATTGTATCAATCAGAGATTCATTTTCATGTTATTACCTGCCATTCCTGCTTTTAAGTAGAAACTTCCACTGTGTCTTCCTGTTAGAAATCTATAGGGTGGTATTTCGTTGCCTATGAAAGTTATTGCGTAATTGAATTCTGTACAAGTACTAATTCTGTCGAATTGATCAGCTGTACCCATCAATTTCTTCAAGACTTCCTGCTTGTAGCGGTACAGATCAATGTGGAAGAATCCTAACCAAAGCATTCCTGCTATTGATATGCAAATACTGAAAATCTATGAGAATAAAACTTTGTTACAAATTGGTTATTATATTCAAAATTATTTTATTAGTAATGACAAATATTCATTCACGTCATTAAAACGAATTTAAGGGAGTTAAGATAAAAAAAAAAAAAAAAAAAAGATTATTTTTATTTTTAAAAATTGCAGTTATTATTATTTTACTAAATAGAATTTACAAAAGGTGTTCAATTTTGAAATAATATGTACGTATTTACATAACTATATTTGAATTGTTTTGAATACGGCTTTGTTCTTCTATTTTATATTAGATATTGATAGATATATTTGGAAACCTATTTATTTTTATTATTATATGGAATAAAAATTATGTTGTATATAGCAATTTTTTTTTTACTTGTAATGATTTGCATATAAGAAACTTTATATTTGATTGAAAAATATTCCAGTAATAATTTACAATTTGAGTTACGTTTTCCTTTCATTTTGCACTATTAATTAGCTGTATTGCAAGATTTTGAGCAATGTCTAATATTCTACAACTATTTTGTTGTAGTTTTACTATTAAAGTTTACTATTTATGTTAAAACTTACTTACCTCACTAACATGTCTCGTTTCTGGACTCTGATGATTAACATAAATAATAGCTCCAGATACTGTAAGAAGCATTCCATAAATTATACTGTAGATTGTTGTCAAATTTTTCCTGTGAAAACGAAAAACATATACTCAAAAATTATCTTTAGATAAAATTATATATATTATTTTTAAAAAAAAATACAGTAAAACAATACATTTAAATCAAATTTTTAGTGTCTAAACGAATTTTAACCATAATAAAATTATTTGCAATTTTATCTTTCTTACAACGGATTTGTTAATCCAAGTATTACTAGGGGCAAACTTTGTAAAATTATTCAAATTTTTCACTTTTATTACCTTTGAATAGTTAAATGTGAAGATCTGATTGATGATAAATTTCATTTATGATTAATAATTTCTTTCATTTAAAAAAAGCCTTACTTCATAAAAAAAGCTTTTGTTACATTATTTTTATGATAATAAACTAAAGAATTTGAAGTAATTAATTATTTATCCTTTTTATATTAAATTCGAATCAACATGATAACACAAAAAAATAATTTGTTCAAATTATAATATTTTTGTATAAGATCAATCCTGAAAAATTGAAAAAAAAAATTAATTTTTGTATTGGAATTATGCCATTTTTTAAAAACAATTTCGTGACTTGTGGAAAATAAATATTTCTGGAAACTTTTTCAGTAGCTGCATTTTAGTAAAAGCAAATTAATGGAATAAAAATAAGTATATATATTTGTTAATGGTTTCAATATATTTTGGTAAAAGAATGTCCAAACTCTTCTTGTTAATGATTGAAATTCATATACACAGAAAAATAAAATATCAATAATTCATATATTAAAAGTAATTCATTCCACATTTTTATTTCAAAATTATATTTTTTAACGAATAGTTAAGCATAAGGCACATTTTAGAATTATTATTTCTATTCATTGCTATTTATAAATATTTTTTGAGTCTGTTCAATGTTTGCCTTTAAATAAAAAATTTTTCTAAAATCTAAGCTATTTAGCATTTTGTGCATCATCTATTTATTTTTCATGATGAAGTGCAGAATTCTAATTTTTGAGAATATACGTACCATGTTCTTTTCTTTTTCTCTTCTTTTGTCATCTCTATGGAAGGATCCAGATCATACATGCTGCCATCAGGTGAGGACACCCGCCGTTTCTTAGCCATGTAGCCCACGTCACTGTCTTGTAGCATACTTGGAGGGTAAGTGAACATGGGCACATCTCTTGAGACACTTTCGACTTCTTTGAAATTCGTCTTTGGTCTTGTTATCGGCGTTCCAGGTCTTGAAGACATTGTTTTGTGAAAGGTAAAGCTGGTTCCACTATCAGTGCTGTGGTTGCCATTCACCGAGCTTTCGCTATCAGCGCTACTGTGGCTGTCACTGCGTGCAGGAATAATTGTTTGGTCATCTTGCTTCATCTATGAAATATACATATCACGATATATTAGGATGGTCTGTTGATGGTACAGCAATATGTGTGTAGTAAACTTATTGGGGGTAAAAAGAAACTATATTTTACTATGCATTAAAATTTACTTTTTAATGAATCTGTTGGTGTTCTAAAATAATTTGTAGAAGAATGATTAGACGACTTTTCATTATGCATATCATACTGATACGTATCATTATTATTTTCTGGTGCTTAATTTTTATATAAAAACCTTCTTTTCCCATAATGTATTACGAACAGCCACTGATTGGAAGTTTTTACCCTTCTTAAAGACTGAAGAACAACTGTACTGATTTTGAGTGTCGTATGGGAGAAAACGCAAAAATTCCCACCAAGCAGTCTAATCATTCGCGAAGCCCACACACGCTATCGCAATTGACATCCAATCTCCTCGTAAATAAAACAGCCTGATGCCAATTGGCTAGCACTCTGGCCTTTGGTACCACAGGTTTCAGATTCAAATCCTGGCGGTGGCATGGATAATTGTTAGTGGTTCGGAATCCACGTTGAACTGTAAGTCCCGGTCTAATTAGCCCAAAGTGTGCACAAGATGACCATAGAGCGGCAAACCAAACCAATCCTCGTATATAAAAACAGCGGCTGTTAAGTATGCAGCTCATGAATTTGAACATGCATTACCATTCTGTTACAAATCATGCTCTTTTTTGTACTTTGTAAATACATTTTATAGTATAGAATTAAAAAAAAATATAATAATAAATAAAGTTGAAAGTAATAGGTGTCAATTTTTATTTATTTTTTACCACTATTCGTTAAGTATTCATGCTATAGAACCTCATCAATACTTAACACATATGTCATAAGAAGTATGAAAAAATTTCTTGATATCTACTCATAGACGTAACTCGTAAAAATAGCGCTTTTTGAAGTACTATTTTTGTATTATTTTCATTCTAAACCACGTATTCTCTTTAGAAATTTAATAACCTTTCTTAAGTTTTTATTAATTAAATAATAAATTCTCCCAACAAAATCATTTGAATCTCTGATGATCTCGTAGTGTAAACTGATTTTATGACTTATTTAACTAATGATCACTAATTTTACCAAATCATTAAGATGTATTCACATTAAAACTTAATCCTGAAATAGAATATGCTTCATTGTAATTAGTGGAAAATATTTTACTGTTATTGCATTTTAAAATATTAAATTTTACAAAGTGAAAATATAATTATTTGATTTATTACTAAAAACAGACTGTTTAAAAATCATCAATATTATTGAATAGCCCAATTATTCTCAAATATTTCGCCTTTTAACTTTTTTAAATGTACTGACATCGTTTCATTTTTTCTTATTTAATTAACATAGACGTCTCAAATTTTCTATTGGCAATGCCTATTTGGAATTTTTTTAAAGCCTACTATTGAAGTATACAAAATATTAATTTTATCATATGTAATGATTCGATTTATGAAGTAAAATGAAATTACAACATTTAAGAAGACAATTTCTGTCTTTAAACTGAAATATCAAAATATAATCACATTTAGTGGCGGCACTTTTTCAACTACGATTTTGAAGTATAGTGATTTAAAAAAAAAAAAAGCATAATATCCCTTTAGAAGCAATAATTTTGGAATAATATTTTGCTTTTGCATTAAAAATGCTTTCGCATGAAGTCAGAAAGAAAAAAAATAAGGACTTTTAATATCTTTGGAATAAAAAACCAGTTTTTTTTTCTTTTTCTAAAGAATATTTAAAATTTCAATGAAGATATTTTTGCTTGTGAAGAAGTATCAAAAGTAAAATTAGTTGTTTCCATTCATAAAGAATTGTCGCGGCTGCTAAGGCCATCTAAACAGAATGCAGCTGCTTTCTGTGCATTATTTTTATAATAATATTATACTATTTTATAAAATATATATCTTTTAAATATATTATTAATTTAATATTTATTGTAAATTCGTGAAAATAATTATTTCAAAAAGATAATTAGGTATTTACAAAAATATTCATTTTTTAAACTTTTATGAATAAATTTTATATTTCATAAAATATATCGTATCATTCTTCGGTTAATCCATTCTACTCTTGAAATTCAGTTTGACAAACGTGAGAAGCTGTTTTATAGAAAATATAATTTTAATTTTGCTTCAATAAATGCTAGGATATTAAAGCTATATTAAATGAGGATTATCAATGTTTAAAAATGCCAATTTTGAATGCTTCTTTATTTAGAAATAGGAAAAATTAAAAATATTATAAAAATAAAATAAAATTATACAGCTTTATAAGAACGATTCATTAAAAATGTATTTGTATAAATACTAAAATATAATAAATTACAAACAAATTTTTATTTTGTATGCTTACACAGACAGTATCCATTGCTTTAATAAAAAATATAAACATAAGTAAATAAAATTATTTTACTTGTTTACAAAAAGGCAGGAAAGGTATTTTTAAAAATTATCCCTTAGTAATTGAATATTTTTTAAAAATACAAAAAAGTAAATAAAATTGTTATACTTGTAAATAAACAATAAAATACTAATTATTATACTTGTTTACAAAAATGCATGAAAGGAATTTTTAAAAATTGTCTCTTAGCAATTAAACATTTAAAGAAAATAAATAAATGAAATTATTAAACTTGTAAATAAATAATAAAATACTAACTATTATATTTGTTTACAAAAATACAGGAAATAAATTTTTTTTTTTTTAAATTATCCTTTAGTAAGTAAATAAAATTATTATACTTGTAAATAAATAATAAAATACTAATTAATATACTTGTTTACAAAAATATATAAAAGGAATTTTTAAAATTATCTCTATATTAAATATTTTTTAAAAAATATAAAGATAAATAAATAAAAAACTTACACCTTCGTGAATCATCCATAACCAGTCTTTCATAATTGATAAATACTAGCTCTAGCATATAAAAAAACGAATAGTAGGTTCACTCGATTCTTAGCTTCTGGTGATGCATTAGCTTCAACGTTAGTTTATAAGTACTATTAAAAGCTAATATTTTTAGCGGATATGTTGCAAAAGATATTTAACTTTATAATATTTAAAAGTAAACTCTACTTAAGAATCCATTCTTTGTAGCGCGAGTAACACAGGATGCTTAAGAATTTTTTACGATATAAAAAGTTGTAAACCATAAAAACAGTTGTCGTTAAATGGACTATTAATTAAAGAGTTCCTTGATATTTAACTTTCACTTAGATAAAAACGTACTATAAAAAACCTCATACATATCTAAAGCTAGAAAATGGTTTTTCATTGTTCTTACAGCGGAAATATCTTTTTTTCAGCTGCGCGCAGTAGCAGGATTTCTACTGAGGTTTCTACGTGTTCAGAACAATCTTCTTTTTTATTTTTATTATGAGTGTCAACTCGTCTTCCGAACGTTAGAAAGTTGAATGGACAGGGTTGGTGTTGCAATAAATTGCAGGTTGCTTGGAGAGTAGTATTGGCGGATATTAGTGAAATAATTTGTGGTATTTTTGAAAACCTGTATGAAAGACCCATTATTGCAAAGGGGAATTTTTATAACAGCAGGAATTTTCAAAATTAACAGTAAAGTATTGATGCAAAGCAGATCGCTTTAGAAATGCTATTAAAGCAAATTTATTTGAAATAAAATGAAACTTTTTGTTTAGTATTTTATCAATATATTTTTTTTTTTTTTTTCAATTTTGAAAATTTGTAATAGTTTAATTTTTTTCCACAAAATTAAAACAAAAATTGCGGATTTATAGAAGTTTGCTCAATAAAATATAATTTTACTTTTTTATTTTCATATCTGTGAAAATTTATTATAATTATTAGTGTTATTAATTAATAAACCTCGTTTATCAAATAAAATTCTTTTATAAAGCACTGATTTTTGTTTAAAATTATATCGTGCCTGTTTGGTTATATGTCAGATAAATATATATAAATCTACCATCTCTCTCTCTCTCTCTCTCTATATATATATATATATAGAGAGAGAGAGATGATATATTCATATATATATATATATATATATATATACATAGCGAGATATATATATATATATTTCTCAAAGTTGGTGTGTGGCCGCCTATGCAGAACCTAAATTTATATCCGAATTTCATCGAGATTGGCAGAGATATTCTGATACAAATTCTAAGATCAACTAAAGAAATATTTCGAAATTGAATCAATATTAGTCATAAAAATTGTCCATTTAAGTTGTACGCTATTTTGACGACTTTTCGTGGTTTGGTGAATTTTTCATGGTTGATGTTTTGTACAATTCATAGACAAGGTGTAAAATAATAAATAAAAGTATACTAACCAATAAATTGCAATGACCTAAAATATTGTTTAAAAATTTACATTGTGATTTTACCAATATTTTTTTTCTGGTCAAATCTTAGTTTAGGGGCTAAAGAAATTTAAAGACTTTTTATTGGCACTAAACGGGAGATAGTGTGTTTTGGTGACAGTGAATGAGTAAGGAAACAGACAGCTAAGTTTCCGCTTTTCGATATGTCAATAGCAGTCAAAATCAAATCAAATTTGAAAATTTAATAGTTTTAGGAAGGAGAAGATATAATATTGGGGACAAAGGAATTATTTATAAAACAGAATTCGTTATTAAATTTCACTTTCTAGAGTTAAATTTGCAATGCCATCTAAGAAAAAAATATTCAATCAGATGCTAAAGTTGAAGAAAGCTAAGATGCTGCCGCAAACATACATGTATTTAAATAAAAGAGTTAATATATATATATACATATAAGCCGTGCAAGGGACGAGTTATATGTGCTAGTATTAAAATAAATTCAACCTCTTTTAAATTAGAAATATTAAAAAAGACGTACAACAGTAAATTTGATAGAAAAAACTTAAGTCTATATATTGCATTGTATTTTCTATTTAGCCAGTTGAGATAATTCTGACGTGTCAGGTTGTGGCCTAGAGTGAAACAACAAGTAATGCTCCCTATACCTTAAATCAGCAGTTTCCAATTTGGTATATGATAAAGGTACACAGAGACCAGGTTGGGTTATGTGAAAATAATGATGGGAAATACAAAAAAGGAAGTAATAGGAGTAAACTTGATAATTAATTGATTATTGGTTGTCACTTATTATCATTTAAATGTTTTGAAAGACATCCTATTTTATGTTTCGAAAAGCACAAATGGTTTAAAAGTAGTTATTTATAAGAGAGCTGCAAATAGCTTTGATATTCATCTCGCTGAGTGCTGTTTGGAAGCATTCTAATGATTTACCAAGAGCTAGGAAGCTACAGTAAAAGTGGTAGGTAACCTAAAACATTCCTATAAAAGTTAACTAACTTAAGAACATTACTGACTAATAAAAACAAACTTCTTTTGAGGAGGAGTATCTATGAGAAAGGGGAGGGTAACTCTTAAGTTAAAAGTTTTATTAAAGGATACAGGATAGAAAATGAGATTAAAAACAGGTACTTAAGATTATTCTGGATTATATGTTATAACAAAATAGTTTTCCGTTGCATTTCCTTCATCATATTTAGTGGAGCATAGGTTTACCGTGGTAATGAATTTATTTTTAAAAAATTAACATTCAAATTGTAGCAAATATGAAATTGTGATCATTTCAGAATACTGCTGAAAAACAAGTAATATATATAAAAAAAAAAAAAAAATTTAAAGTCAATTCCTACTTTTTTTCACTATATTGCAGAAGATCCTTTATAAATAATTTTCATGAATTTTTTTTTAAGTTTATCTGGCGCCATCTATTGGTAGATATATGCAACTTAAAACTAAAAAAAAACTAAAATTAATTAATTAAATTTAATTACTGAATTAATATTTGAAAAAACTGTGTTAACATCAAGTGTCACCCACTACAAGTTCAAAAAAAGATGTATTTGAACTTGAGTGGATGAATAAAAAGTATTTTATTAACTATTGAAAATTTGAACAAGATATATATAAGGAGAGTGTGAGCTAATAGAAGGAATTGAAAAAAAAAAAATAGAGCCGAGGATTAATTCATTGATTTCAGTGCACCGAGCTAATCAATCAATTTCTATTTATTATATGGTTGATTTTAATAAATTATTTTCTTAATTTATTATTAAAATTTAAATTATTTATTGGAATCCACTAAAGGCTTCAATGTGCCATATTTACAACATTTTTTTTATTTAAGCATTGGATATACAGAGGAAAACAATTTTTAATATTATTAAGCTTCATTAATTTCTTATTTTCATACAATGACCTTTCTTTTGTATCAATACATACATAAAGAAATATAATCTAGTTATTACCTGCATTAATGTATTAAATCAAAAGTACATTTTAATAATTTATTTTTAATTTTAAAATAAATAATTTTACTTTATACTTAATTTTTACTAAAATGAAAGTATATATTGTATAAGTAATTATAGCATCAAATATATCTAAATGCATGTGAACTATACTAAATGAAAGTATATATCGCATAAGTAATTATAACATAAAATATATCTAATTACGTGTGTGAGCTATAATTGCAGTTACAGACAAAGTGCACTAAAAATAAAAATGAAATATCAAATAATTTATTTATTATTTTTTAGAGATTATGCATGCAATCGATTCTCATTACATATTATCTATACTGGTTTATTTTACAATAATATAAACATCAATGCAAACTTCCTGTAGAAAAATTTATCATACACTAAAAAAAAAACTTAAATGTCTATGCAACTACAAGAAATGTTGGTATTTTTAATAATTTTTTTATATTGATAGTTTGGACGATTTTATTAAAAAAAATTTCAATTATCATATTTGTTTACATTATATTCAAATATGCAAAATAAACCGGCTTATTGGCAAAATACATTAAAGATTTTACATAAAAAAATATCACTTACTTCATCCATGTCGTATTGGTAGAAAATACAACTTGTCAACTCATAATATAATTTACGAAATCCACAATAATTCGGGAATAAAAAATGTCCAAAAAAAAAGGAATATCAAATCGAATTATATCCTGCGAAGTATATTATCTCATTGGAAGAGAAAAATGGAATCTTTTATCGTTTGTCGACTCGAATGTTTTTTTTTTTTTTATTTGTTCGAATAATGATTATCGTTTTCTTTTATATGATCTTATCTCCCGATTGCGATAATTGTTATCGTTATCGAATGAGGCAACAACCAGAAACTTGAGACATTAATATCCGATTCTTAATTAAATTTCTATGTAATTTAAAATTTATTAATTTTATTTTTATTAATTTATTTATTTTTTATTATTCAAGGGAAGTTTTTTTTTGCAGTGAGATGGATTTTCTATTTATGAGAAAAACTTTCAACATAGATTATTAAAAAAATTCATATGCTATATGTAATTTCTTAGTAGATTTTGAACGAGTTTTTTTTTAACAATTACTAAAAAATACATATATTTTATGTATTAAGTTTTATTTCGTAACTGGTGATTTTGACATCACGCATCTACATCACGAGACTACATCACGCGAAGATATTTCACTAATACCAGAGGAAGAAAATCATTGCTTTTCAGTTTTATATGGGAAAATAAGTCACATTTATTCCATTAATAAAAAAAATAATTATATTCATCCAACCCGATTACGGCAATTCTGATGCTGAAGCGCATGCTATTTTAGTAATCTCAAAATATTTTTCTCCAAAACAATCACTATCAATTCCCATTAAAGCAGTTGTCGATCAGGCTAGAAAAAAAAGATATTTTTTTAAAGTAAACTTTTTAATATCTTTTTCTTGTGATAAAATATTATTAAATATGTGTGTGACTCATCCTCAGTGTCCTGCAGCGCTGGATGGACCTCCCACGAGTACTTTACTCATAGATGGAGGTAAAGGGGCAGCTTCTGTTGTGACGGAGCACCCGTCGGTAGAAGTCTGACTGGGCTCTGTGTATTCTTTTATGTTTTCTTTTTACGGAGTAGGGTTGTCGAGCCTACACCCAACGATCTCCAGTTATACTAGACCGTGACCTACGGATTAAAGTGGATTCGAGTCACTACATGGTACGACCGCGCCTCGAGCCCAAAATCTGTGGCACCGAGCGCCATCAGGTCCCATTATTAAATTTAAAAAATTGTTATACATATACAAATTTTTATATTAAATATACACAACAAATTTTGATATTAAATTTTGTCTCTTAAACATTCTAAATCACAGTCATGCTTTTATAATGTTTATATCTGAAAATACTGTATTTTGAATATTTAAGATTTAAACTATTACGAATGGGAAAACGTCTTTGATTTTGATCTAGTGCAAGGAGGTTGTTGGATCCTTATGTGGTCAAGAAATTTAGCAATTTTAAAGCATTAATAAATTTGTATCAACAAATAGGAAAGTTAGCCAATGCACTAATGGGAAATCAAAATTTTACACGTATTTTTAAAATTTTGGTTTCTGATAGTGAGGAACTATCATAATGACGTGCGACATTTAAGAGATGTTCTCTTTAGTCTGCTTAAAAGTGGATACTTATTACAAATTTCTTCTCCTTCTTCCAACAACTCACGAACTTCTTCATTAGCGCAACACCCTCATGGTGGGTTAAGGCTTTCTGTCTACAGGCAGATTTCACGAGAGGAAATGTTTTCTTTTTACGAGACAGGGTTGTCAACCCTGTTCTCTATAATCACATTAGACCAGCTCCTACAGCTTAAAGTGGATTCTAACCTCTACAAACATCCATGGCACCGCCGAGATTCTACCGAGCGCTAGAGCGCTAGTCACTCGGCCATCAAACCATTAACTGACGAACTAGTTATTCTGATTTATTGGGAGATGTTCTATTGGTTTGTATTTTTCAAAATATTTTTTTACATTAAATTTATAAAAGTAAAATCAATTGAGAAAGTTATTTAAGATCAACATATTTCAAACTAAAACCCTGTAAACAACTGAGACAGTTGCCAGCATACCAACCAAACGAAATACAACCGAACGTGCTGAAACACAAGATATATATATATATATATATATATATATATTATATTCTTTTATGTAAGTTATGAAAAGCCCATTGATGAGCGATGAGAATAGGATGCTACCTTCCAGGAGGACTTTTAAAAGGTAACTGCATCGCTTTCATTGCTTTCGTACAGGTGAAAATCCGGAAAAATCCCACTTTTAGTTAACCGTAAAACTTCCTCTGCTTCATCGCCCATCAATGAACTGTTCATTATTTTATTAGAGTGAAATAAATTTCCCAGTCACCGCGTTCTTTTTATTTATTTTTCCTATAAAAAAATGTCATTTTAAAAATCCTAAAGAAAATATATTCTACAAGAGAAAGATTATTTTTGAACTAGAAATTGCTTCAAAAAAAGCCTATTTTTGATATTTAAAATAAAAAAGCTGCTAAATTCTGAATATGTCTCATTTTATAAACTTTTGCATAAACATTATATGCTTCTTATGAATTATAATAAAATCATTCACTTTCTATTAAAACATTTTCAGTGTACCAAGACAGCATTTATGGTCTTAGCTAATTATGAGTTTAATTTTAATTTATATAATTTAACTGAATTAAAGCAATAAATTTGAATTAATAGTTTTTTTTATTTATTCAAACACATTTTTTAATGCAACTATAATTTTTTGCCATAGTTAAAATAATCTATAAAAGTTAAGCTGAAAAGCTTATTATTAATTTTATTATTTATTTAATTTTTACTATTTAATTTATACTTTTATGATTAATACTTTTATATATTTTTATATATATTATATTTAATTTTTACTTTTATATATATAATTATACTTTATATATAAATGTGCTTTTTTTTATGAACTTTACTATTTTTTTCTCAAATATCATAATATTTTCTTGATAAAAATATAAAAAAATGTGATAAAGAACAAAAAGATATAATACTTTTCTTATAAAGTCTCGAAGAAAAAGGCATTTCCAAAACGACTGCAATCTATTGTCATATGAAGTTTAACAATACTTTATTAAATGAGTCAATAAGATAAAAAAAAAAAACAAAGAAAATGTAACTTACAGAGCATTTATAGAGATAAAAATATTTTATACATAAAAAAAAACATGTCTACAAAAAAAAAAAAGCTTAAATTTAGTCACAAATCAGTATTTCACATAAACTATACAAATAAATAAAAAAAAAAAAAAAGATTAGGAAACTTAATTTGGAATTCTTGAAGAATGTTTTATTTTATCATAGATTAGAGATGAGAAAAACAATTAATTTGGGTTAATGACTTTACCAATGACACTAATATAAATTAACGGTGACTTTTAGCGCCCCTAAATTTTACAATTTATAGATTAGAGTACACGCATGGATACTTCAATTGATATATGATTATCGGGAGCACTTCTCTTTAAATTTTTGAGTCATATATATGATTATAAATATGACTATATATATATATATATATCATATTTTTTATGTTCAGGATACTAATACACACTACACCACATCATTGTGTCGAGCTGAGTCGCCCCTATACAGTATGGGAATGATGTGGGTGAGAAGAAGTCTGATTGGGCTCTGTGAGGCTCTACGGTCATAACAGACAGGAACCTATGGCTTAAAGTGGATTCGAACCACTACAAACATCCATGGCACCGCCGGAATTCGAACCCGATACCTATGGTACCGAACTCTAGAGCGCTAGCCATTCTATGTACAGGATATCAAAATTAAATTATACATGGAAAATGGATGGAATTCGTGCTATATGAGTCTCATCAATCTTCAGAAAAATAAAAAAAATTTAATCGGCTGCGTCGATATACAGTTTAACCATAAAATTTAGAATTTATTGTAACAACAAAACACTTAAAAGCAATCTTAAATAAACAAAGAATGAAAGTAACAGTAAATCATTTTCAGGCAATAAATTATTTTCATCAGTTATCATTCGAAACTGGAAAGTAGGAAACAGATTAAATAAAAAATGAAAAAAACTACAGAATTCCAAACAATTTTATAAAAACAGCACATAAAAAGAAATAAAAAAAAGTACATAAAAGAAATTTAAAAAAAAAAAACAAAACAATGGGATTCCAAACAATTTTGTAAAATAAAAAAATATAGAATTCAGACGCTTTAGTAAAAAAGCACGTGAAAGAAATTTAATAAAAAACGCAGGAAAATAATTTAAATAAACCCATAAGAATAGCTTGGGAAGGAAATTAAAAAAAAAAAAAAAAAAAATTAAAAAACGCTAAAAAAAAAAAAAAAAAAATAAGTAAACCAATAAGAAACGTTAAAAGTGATTCAATCCAGTCTTGGTTTGGCATAGTTCTGACTCACTCTTCCAAAACAATACCAATTTATTTTATAGCTAAAAATATGCATAGTTTTCTAAACTTTAAACTCCTACTACAATTGAAGAGCAGCTGAAAATTATTTTTCATAGCACAAAAACAATTTTGGAATTTCTCAAAGTGAAGCAAAATATTAAAATTGGCATACTTACATAAACAATACAAAAAAAAATAATTAGTTCTGGACATAAACAATACAAAAACAATATTAAAAAAAATAATATTTTAGTCAATTCCTACTTTTTTCCACTGCATTACAGAAAGCCCTTTATAAATAATTTTCATTCATTTTTTTAAGTTTATCTGGCTCCATCTATTAGTAGATATATGCAAGTTAAATCTAAAAAAAAAAAAAATTAATTAATTAAATGTAATTTTTGAATTAATATTTGAAAAACTGTATTAACATCAGGTGTCATCCATTTCAAGTTCAAAAAAATGTATTTGAACTTGAATGGATGAATAAAAAGTATTTTATGGACGATTGAAAATTTGAACAAGATATACATAGGGAAGTGTGAGCTAATAGAAGGAATTGAAAAATAATTAGTTCTGGGAGACACCAGCAAAGGGAAAAGGTCACGTTCACGAACTATGCAAAAGTCTGACCTCTGTAGTCGAAGGTTTGGTTTGTCGCTCTACGATAATTTTTACACACTTTAGGCTAATTAGACCGGGACCTATTGTTTAATGTGGTTTCCAACCAACTGACAAACATCCATGCCACAGCAAGATTCGAAGCTGAAGCCTGTGGTACCAAAAGGCCAGAGCGCTAGCCAACTGGCTATCAGGCCTCCTGTAGTCGAAGGAAATGAAATCATAAACACATCATTAAAAGTGTTCTGGTTAATATCTTGGAGAATCTGGGAAAAAAAGAATTAGTAAAAGTAGCGATTCTTAAGGTAGTGATAAATTATTAAAAAAAGTGACTGTTACCAGAAAACTTGGAATAATTAGTCTGTTAATTGTAGGTCGAAAATTCAGGAATTGCAAAACGGGTGTTATTACTGGTATATAGAATCATTATTGAAATTTTCTTCTGATATTTTGAGTTTTGTAACCAACATATCTTTGGTTTGAAAGGCGCTTCATAAAATTATTTATTAAGTTAAAAATTCTTTTTTATACGACTTTAGAAAAAAATTAAAAAAATTGGTGTTATTAATAAAACTGTTAAATAAAGATAAAATAATATACTCAGATTATTTTTGTAATGAATTTTCTGTCTCTGGTGTTATATAAATCATAGAACAATATCCTTTATAATTTTGTTCAGTAAGACACTAATATTAATGAGGATGATTTATAATTAATATCATATATTTTTGCATATTTTTTATTTCTGATAAACTCTGAGAGAAACTATTGAAAAGTTTTAATTATTTCTACTTTTAGATTTTATTATATACTACGATTTTATTTTCTACTTATTTTCCTTTTAGATTTTATTTTATTTCAACTTATTGAATTACTAGTGATGTACGACGGATTTATTTTTCAACTCTGCACTTAGCGGAT
This sequence comes from Caerostris extrusa, assembly GCA_021605095.1. NCBI lineage: Eukaryota > Metazoa > Arthropoda > Arachnida > Araneae > Araneidae > Caerostris > Caerostris extrusa. The sequence goes on from BPLR01009161.1 coordinate 151,000, forward strand.
CGTTATCATGTATAATACTTTAATCGAATAAAGGTTTTAAAAGTTTAAATGTATAGACCTTTTATTGCATTCAATCAATACCCGATATATTATTATTCAATCTTAACCTGTAATATATATTTGGATTGGATAATTATCCTACTGAAAATTGAATTACAAGAAAAACAGTGATTTAGAATAATTTATTAAAAAACCCACAACATTCTGATAAAGAATCATTATTTTAGTAGTTGGAACTGAATATAAAAAAAATTTCCGTTAAAAACTTGAAACTACTTTTGGTCATTTAAATGTCATTCAGATACATTTTTTTATTCATAATGTTTTTCCCAAATGCGGCTTCCTCTTGGTTTTTTCCTCTTCTGGTTCAGGAAACAAACTCATTATAATTGGACATATTAGTTCAGTATAATTGTACATATTAATTGGATATATTACTTTTAAATTAACAGTTCTTTGAGGTGTCAACATTAAATTCAACTGATTAAAAGAAGGCAATAGTAATACTTTTGGAGGACAAAGGATGTACTTGTTCTGCATTTTTGAAATGGATAAAACAGAACTTCACTTTTGAAGTGGAGTTCATGAACATCCTTTCAAATAGGACTTCCATGGTCTTTTTCATTGTTTTATTTTGACACAACAATACCTGACAACCCGCACAAATGAAATATAAATGTATAAAAATCTATTATGCATTTAAATTTCAAATAGGTTTATACCGATTGCAAATGTGAGCGAGTTCATGAACTATCCTTTCAAATAGGACTTCCATGGTCTTTTCATTGTTTTATTTTTGACATAACAATACCTGACAACCCGCACAGATGAAATATAAATGTATAAAAATCTATTATGCATTTAAATTTCAAATCGGTTTATACCGATTGCAAATGAGCGAGTTCATGAACTATCCTTTCAAATAGGACTTCATGTCTTTTCATTGTTTTATTTTGACACAACAATACCTGACAACCCACACAACTGAAATATAAATGTATAAAAATCTATTATGCATTTAAATTTCAAATCGGTTTATACCGATTGCAAATGAGAGCGAGTTCATGAACTATCCTTTCAAATAGGACTTCCATGGTCTTTTCATTGTTTTATTTTGACACAACAATACCTGACAACCCACACAACTGAAATATAAATGTATAAAAATCTATTATGCATTTAAATTTCAAATCGGTTTATACCGATTGCAAATGAGAGCGAGTTCATGAACTATCCTTTCAAATAGGACTTCCATGGTCTTTTCATTGTTTTATTTTGACACAACAATACCTGACAACCCACACAACTGAAATATAAATGTATAAAAATCTATATGCATTAAATTTCAAATCGGTTTTTATACCGATTGCAAAATGAGAGCAGTTCATGAACTATCCTTTCAAATAGGACTTCCATGGTCTTTTCATTGTTTTATTTTGACACAACAATACCGCACAAAATGAAATATAAATGTATAAAAATCTATTATGCATTTAAATTTCAAATAGGTTTTACCGATTGCAAATGAGGTCTTCTCAGCCAATTCCAATATGATGTATGGGATAGGGAATATACTCATTATGGTTTCCCTCTTGCAGGGATTATCAAGTATCTATGGCTCGAGTTGTCACAGAAAACTCTCACCAGAATGTCTGAGTCAATGCGAGACAATATGTGGAATTCACCACCAATTTTAATCGTTTTTTTAAACTGCAGCTGAATCTTTTTATATTGCAATATTTTATTCTTTTTAAAAGTGTATTTAATGATTTCAGTTTGTATCACTAGATTCGGATTATGCCAGGAAACGAGCTCATGTTGATTCTCATGTAAACCCAAGAATAAATTGTGCATTTATAATGCATTTTCGTTGCAATTATTACTTAGATATACCTATTTGCATGTTAAATTTATCAACATACTACTGCATTCAGTTAATTCATAACATTAAAATGTATTTTATGTAATGTAATTGTTGTTTCTTATTCCACTTGGTCGACAGCAACATCTAAACCAAATCCATGAATTCGTAACGAGTAATGATAAAGGGTAAAAAAATGCAGCTTCTTTTGTCCTTGACATTGCGGCACAAAAGACATGGGGCACCCAAAAGAAAGGATGAATTTGAGTTTACCCAATCCTGTTATACCCCGGGCACTTGGTACCCATTTTTGTCGCTTTTACGACATGCATAGACTACAGCAGGACTATTCTAACCTGGACCCACACGGGGATGTAATGTAATGTCAAGTAATGCTTAATTATTGACATTCTTTTATGTATGTTGGGGGCTACTAATGTAGGCCCCGAACAGTTCACCTATTGAAACGGAGAAATTAGGCCTTCTGTGAGGAATTTTTGTTGAATAATCTTTGCTTGTTATATAAAAAAAACGGCAAAAACTCTCAACTTATTTTTGAGAGGAAGGTTTCTCTAGTGCTTTTACAAGCAGTCACAATCACCATCATATGTTTACCTTTCTGAAAGCAATGATTCTAATACATTCCACCAGTGAAATAGAACGAATCAAAACCGAACTTCCATGTTAGTTTCTCATGTTTCCATTAATCTACGATGGAACAATTCTTTCCATAGGAAATAAAAACATATCATAATCCGAAAATGAATGTAGTTGATTATTGCATATTTTCAATGGAAACTTTCTAAGTTCTAAAAATATTTTCTTCATTTGTTATTCTGTTTTTCATTTAATGGTAATTCCTAAACCTCCATTCAACATAAAGGTCTTATCAGATGTGTTTTACCTTGAACGTGAAGTAAACCGCTGCACAGTGTGACAAAACACTTTTGGTTTCTGGCAAAAATTAGCTTTTAATGCAATCGTCTTAAAATTGTTTTTAAGGGTTTTGAGGTATGAAATTAAAATTTAATAGTTTCGAAACTCTCAAACCAACATTTCGTTAAAAATATTAACTTAATATCATATTTTTTTGCTAAATTTTCAAGATGGCATTATGATTGTATGAATTTTTTTTTCCTTCAAATGTATATTTTTATCAATATATATAATAAACTATTATTATCAATATATATAACATCCTCATCATTTTATGTTAAGTAATGAAAAATATAATGTTATAATGTATATTACTATTAATTTAACATGTGTTATACTACTGTGCCCAAAAAGTAAGACCAATTTTTAATTTTTTCAAAAACCCTTTATTTATTCTTCCAACTTTATTTCGTCGCCTTCAAAGTAATCCCCTTCTGGCACAATGCACTTATGCTAAAGTTTTTCCAATCCTCAATACATGTTAAAAAGTCATCAGCATGGATGGCCTTCAAAGAACGTTGAATCTCTTCAATCGACTCAAAACGGTGTCCCCGGTGTACTCTTTTGAGTTTAGGTGAGTAGCCAGAAGTCGCATGGTATGAATACGGAGGTTGTGGAACGATATGGGTTTCATTTTGGAAAAAAAGTCAGGAAGAATCAATGCAGTGTGAGCTGGCGCATTATCGTGATGCAAAAGCCAAGAATTGTCCTTCCATAAATGCGTGTAGCATAATATAAATATATAATCTGTTTGCAAATAGTTTCACGCAAACGACGCATAACTTTTTAAATAATATTCCTTGATGACAGTTTGGCCCGGCAGAAGGAATTCATAATGCACCACACTACGGTAATCGAAGAAAATCAATATGTCCTTGATTTTTAGCCACTTTGGCAAGCTCTTTTTCGGTCTTGCTTCACCTTTGTCACGATATTCGCTTGATTGATCGGTTGTTTCCAGTTCGTAAGCATAAATCCAATTCTCATCTCCAGTTATGATGCATTTCAACTTGTCCTGATAGTCAGAAAGCATTGTTTCACATACTTCAACGCGACGATGTTTTTTAAAAAAATTCAGTGTTTTCGGTACGAATCGAGATTTGACGCTTTTGAGGGCCAAAATGGAATTTACCAATCCTTTTGAAATTTCAGCATCATCAACAAGGTCTCTAATTGTAAATCTATTATTAAAAGCTATTTTTAAAGCACCGAATCTTTAATTTTTTGGACGTGGCTTTGTCGGTTGAAGTTAGTGGTCGACCAAAGCGCTCTTCGTCTTCAACGCATTCTTTGCCTTCTTTGAACTGTTTATACCACTTGTAAACATTTCTTTCCGATACAGTTTGCTCACCGAATGCCTTCTGCAACATTCTATACGTTTCCGCACACGAATATTCATTCCACAAACAAAATTTAATGCAAGTTCTTTGCTCAATTAATTCAGACATTTCAAAAATCGCCGAAATCACTTTTAGCCTCCCAGAAAGTCAAGTGTAACTCAAACACTAACGAATATTTTGACGTGAAATTTCACAAATGTCAAGGACAATGCCAACAACCTAAAAAGAAAAAAAAATTAATGTTCCATATGCCTGGGAAATTTAAATTGAAAATTGATTTTACTTTTTTGGCGACAGTTGTATTACGGCTATTGAAATCAGATGTCATGTTTTAAATTAATTTTGATACAAAGATTTATTTTGCAAGCTAAATTTTTTTCTGAAATACATATTTTTTTCTATTACACATGAATAAAAAAGATAATATTAAACACATAATTATTAGACGTTTCACTAAAAGAAACAAATAAATTGGAATATTAACAAAAATAAATGCAAGATTTTATTTCACAGTTTTGTTAAGATGATATATATATATATATATATATGCAAAGATTTCCTGGGTGAAGAAAGGAGAAATTTACTTGAAACCATTTTTAAAAAAAGCAGATAAAAATTTAGAAAAAAATGATCATTTTTAATTCACTAATTATTTTTCATGAGTTAATAAAATAAAAATAAATACCATGGAAAAACTTAAAAATAATGAATTAATAGATTCGAATCTATGAAAAAATATTTGTAACAAATTTTCAGCTCTGGAAAACTCTGGAAAACTTCAGCTCTGGAAAACAACATCTTCTAATGAGTAGGAGTACGGAGTTCTCGATTTTCAGGATATGCAACAAGAAAACTATTCCTATCGCAAAACTCTTACCAAAAGTAGGAAATGGATGTAAAAATTTATACCGTTTCAAGAAAAAAATAACAGATCGCGAGATACAAATTTTGTTTTCCGAATTTCTGCCAATTTTTCAAGCATTTTGTTCCATTGTGCGCCGTTGCCACTCAAATAACGACTTTGACGTTATACGCAAATCCAACTTTTTCCTTTTTTTAAGGAACCGAACCATCGTTTTAAAGAACCAAATTTTATAGTGTGTAGTTCAATAGCATAAAAAGAATTCTATCGTCTATTTAGGAAGAATACACGACAGAATTCTTACCAATAAGAATAATGCAGTTTATGTTTTCTCCCACCCTAACAAATTCGTTGTAGATCATGTGTATCATAAACTTATTGCTTTGAGTGGCAAGTTTGGTTTGGCTCATGCAGAAAGTAATGAATTAAGCCCGTGTAATATGCACTTAAAAGATCAGTAAATTTTCTCAGCTAATTTACAGCTTGTTATGAGGTGAAACTTGTAAACTAAAACAGTCATTTACCGTTTGCTGCTTTGTTACATATTTTATGCAAATGTTAAAATACTTTTCATAAAACTACTTTTTTTCTTTTTGTTGAAGGAATTATTATTTATATTTGGAATTCTTTTTACAAAATGTTTTTAATAATACCTATTTAATATATAATAATAAGTGATTTAAGTTTCACTTTAAGAATTATTGATAATTTTTCCTCTGTTTATTTTTCTCTTTATCTTCATTTCTAGAAAAATCCTTAAATATTAAGGTCATCTTTTGACAAAGGAACTGTAATGTGAAAGTATAAATAAATATGAAACCTTTTTTGCGCAATATTAATTATTATTTTTATTATCTTATTAATTCTTCTTCTTAATTTTTTATCATCTCTATTCAGTTTTTTTATATATATATATATATATATATATAATATGATAATGAATTTTCAGAAAAAAAAACTCTTAATATGTAAAATATTATAAATAAATCACAAAATTTAAAAAAAAGGTACATTTAAAAAAAAAAGCAAACAACAATTTTTAAAAAAATAAAATCTGATGTATTATTAGGCGTAATTTTCCTATTTTTGAAGGAAACCAGCCTAATCGGTTGTTTGTAATATGTTTTTTAATGATTTCTGCCTATAATTCATATTTTCACATAAATAAAAATTAAAATTCACGTTAATGACATTCTATAAAAATGCTTATTTTATTTATTAAATTAAAACATCACATTTTTTTGTATTCATTTAATTTGAAATATTGATAAAATAAATCAAAAGTGTAAGTACACTAACCAATTTTTTTAAAAACATTCTTCAAAAAGATATTTCGCTACATAAGAAATAACGTTGTCCGGCCATAATGATATTCTCCTAGTTAAATTATCAATAAATTAAAAAACAACATGGTTTAGATGCTGAAAACGAATTCTTTGTAGTCTTATAAGAAAAAAAAATTATGAATATTAATTAATATCAATCAACCACTAATTATTTAGTCCCATTTTATTTTGTGTGAAAAAGAAAAAAAAATCAAAAATTCACAATCACAAGAGTCTTATGACATATAGATGAAACTTGCTTTACAACTACCTGTACCTTTATCATTAATATAAAATTCAATATGAATTCGTTGAGATATTATACGCTATACTGCGACATACATTCGTTGATGTATAACACATATCGCTATATAGCATTCATCATTATGTAACATTCCGCGTACAAAAAATTTGTCCCTTTTTTTAAGGACCTGTGTGTCTAAAAATTGCAAGAAAACCCAAAGAAAATTCTCATTTCTGTTTCATTACTTTTATCTCAGGTTTTTGTCGGATATAGGAAAATTTGACAGGTTTTTCTTGTCCAAAAGGTCGTATATAAAAATTTGAAATCGAAACTTCCAGATATAATAATGATAGCATAGAGATATTTACCCTCCTTAACACAGACATTAATAACAATAAAAAGCGAAAGTACAACTTTATTTTCACTTTCCATGGCCTGAAAACGAGATGTTTGTTTCCAAGGTTGCCAAGCAAAACTTTCACATTTGATATACTAGCTAAATTTAAAAAAAAGTTTATAGTTTCGTGTTCTTTGGCTTTTAAAATAATGTTCTTTATATAAATAAAATATTTGTTGAATGCTTTAAACATTTTTTTTTTTCATTTTTAACATACAGTGTTTGGAAAATTGTTGGGCATATTACGAATTTATGTAAAAAAAATGAAGAAAGTGATACAAAGTATATTAATTGAAATTAATAAATTTCAATGTAAAATCCTTTGATTGGCGGTATCCTAGCGTTACTGAATTTCTTGCCATATACTGGCATGCTTTTGAAATAGAAATAATAATTAGATATTCTCCTAAATCCTACTTTATTCTTTTTTAATATAAGATTATGTGATGGAATAGCATACCACATTTGCTATTAATTCTTTAACTCTTCATTGGGTGATTAAATATATGGCATGAAATTAAGTATCACTTTGATGTATTATGAGTAACCAAGAGCAACATCACAGTTAAAATTAGGGCCGGATATGCGTGTAATCCTGATTCAGTGTTGTTCATGGATAGAAATTAAATTATTTCTTGAAATAAAGACGCGACGTTAAGCTGTCATATTTATTAAAAGTGCAAAGACAGCCTTGTACAACGACAACACATAGCATACAAAACATAACTATATAAACAAAATCACATTAAAAAGCTAGCTCGTACTTTTGCACCCTCCGTACTGCCTGGAACTCTTCTCTTCTCATCGCACACTCCCTTTTCTCTTTCACTCTCTCCAATTATCGGTTCTAAAGTCTAAAGGACGAAAACCAATCGTGCAAAGTCCAAAGTCTAACGTAAGGGTCAGCCCGTCCTTGAAAGGAGGATCTATCAACCTTGAACTTTTCCCCGTTGGCTAAATTTTGTTTCGGGAAGACGTAGTGGATCCTTACTATCATCCAACATGAGTAGAGATATTTTGTTTATATTTTACTCTATTTTTAAGGGGGAAAAAAATAGAGTAATATGTTCAATAATTTTCAGATATTTTGTATTTTTGCTTACAAAATGTACCTTCACAAGTATTATTCTCTTCAAAAAAATATAGAAGAATTCTCTCTCTCTCTGTCAGCTTCTAATCTGATCAAATAAGAAATCATCATACACTGAGTGTCAAATTTTCTACCAAGTACTGAATTAGTATACTGCTATTACTTGATATTTTAAAGAATTTATATTAAGGACAAAAAGACAGTAATTATAAAGTAAATCCCATGTCTTTTGTGTACTGTCTGCTGTCGTATTTTTTTTCCCACGATGTTCAATGGGCTTTTGATTTAGAGAGCTCAGTTCAAAACTTTAGAAACCGAGTCAACAGGAGTGTCGAGTTTGACACGATTTCTTAAATTTCGAATGAGCTTGATAAACTTTTTAATCCTACACCCGTCTGTGACTGTTCAGCCATACGATGCTCGGTCTCCCAATAGTGTGCAGTGATGTCATCAGGCAAATCGATAAGTTCAGTGCAGTTCCGCTGGTGATCGCCGTCCATATTGGCGTTCCGACATAATGGATTGATCCAAACCAATGCGGTAGTAATAGCTGGTTGTAAGACGAAAGCGTACGACAGCTTCAGAACGTTCCAGGTGCATAGAAATACGGCCCCCTGTGGCAAGTCATTTCCACCTTTTTGTTGCCGCTCAGGTCCTTGAGACTTTTTGCTGGTGAAGTTGTCGATGGCTACAGTGATATGGTTACATGCGGTCCTGAGTGTCGATGGAAACTCCGGCTGGTTAGATTCGGCTTAACATTGGCTTTCTCATTACCAGAGACTTCCACATGACTAAGTACCCATTGCAAATTGCCGGTGCCCATGCTAGGTACCCATTGCCACTGATGAGCTGTTCCGCCAGCTTTGTGAGGCACTGGACTGTGAGTGGACAGTCTGTTGGGCTCTTGCTACACTGTGCCGAAATGGCCGCCTGAATATCAATGAAGAAAACTACCCTTCCGGGGGATTGATCTGTAAAAATAGTAAATATTGATATACTGTATACCTTCCAATGCGTGGTAGAAATTCTGATACACCATGCAAACGCTTGGAAAGTAATGATATTTCTTGATCAGACTATCAGAAGAGAGAGAGAGAGAGTGTTCCCTCACATAAATGTTCTTTTAAGTTTACAAGAGGCTAATGTGAAAGAAAATTCTGTAAGCAAAATATAAGATGTCCAAAAGTTATTCGATATATTGTAAAATTAATTTTTAAAAGGCAGATCTCCATTACTAAAGGCAATATCTCCATTTTGTTCAGGAAGTAGTAAGAAGAACACAAATTCTTCCCCCTTGTTAAAACTGAGGTCACACCTGGTAAACACTGATTTTCTGAAGTTTTGGATCTGTTGTAAAGCAATGAGTAAATTTCGCAATTTCATGAAATGTGGATTTCCTTTTGCAAGAGAAAAAAAATCATAACAATAATTCAGAAAATCAATAAGCTATTTTTAGTTTATTAAATTATCATTTTCAGCTAATAAATTGCAGTTGTTACTTGATTAAAAAATTATTTTTATTGATAACATTTAAAATATGCATTTTTATAATCATTTTAACTAGATTATTTCACTGATACAATTCAAAATAATCATGATTCATTTGGAATATTTCATTCGTTTTTTTTTTTTTTTTTCATTTTCATTCATTTGAAATAATCATGATTCGTTTGATATGAATGTGTTTTTTTTATTTGATATCAAGTTACATTTTTAAAAAAAACTCTGTAAAAGTGAAAAGAAATAGATATTAAAAATTTATCTATCTAAATCAAACAATGTCCACCTGGTAGCTTCTATTTATTAGCTTTGCTGGGATGTTAAAACCTATTATTAAATCATCAAATATTTGAACATAAAGTAAAGAAAATTTAAAATGTTTTTATCACTATGACAACAAACATGTTAAAATTTTTCTTTATGTTCAAATATTTGATGATTTAATAATGAACTCTTAACATCCCAGCAAAGCAACAAACAAGCTTCAGGTGGCGTGTTTGATTTAGATAGACAAATTTTTGTAACACCAGTTTCTTTCACTTTTTTTGAGTTTTGCTAACAGTATCAAGCTCAAAAAACACATTCAAGCAGATGTGATATTTCAAATGAATGTGAAAAAAAATCTTCATCTGGGTGCTCTCTTCTGATAGTCTCACCTGTTTGATCCAATCCAGTCCATGCTAGACAGCAGTACCAGCTGAGTCCTGTTCCAGCCTGTTTGGATTTATCTGTATCACCTCTAAAAAGTGATCAATCTGTTCAATGTTCCCTTCTTATCTACCTTATTCATCTGTATCAAGTAGTGTATTAATATAAATTATTAATATTATTAATAGTTACCAAAGCACTCTTAAGCACCATATGTGGTAGTGTTTTAAAAAAAAAAAATGAAAATGTTTAAAAGAGTTATGAATGTTCATTTTTATATTGTATCTGAAATAATACACATATTTTCATAACCCTGTATAATGCGATAACAATGTATCTTGGAAGTTTATTTCAATCTTATTTATTTTAATAACCTTGTGTTAAGCATTCAGTTATTCTATATATTTAATGACTGTTGAAAATTTCACTTACAGTAGGTAAGCAGCTGAAACTGTATAGTGTATTTTCTGACAGTAATGATCATTTTAGTCATATCTTACATTAATATTATATTTACCACTGTATATGCAATGTTTGCAGTATTACCTGTGCTATCGTATCTGAAGCCTATCTTGCAAACGTGATTATCTAACCATTACTTTCTATTCTACGACTCTTACCACCATTCTTGACTAACGGCAGTGAGCATTAAGTAATAATGTGTCATTATGACGGATGATATTAATAAAAAGCAATCTGCCATCAA